>MPNW01000845.1:90780-95780 GCA_011800805.1 Hirudo medicinalis
CTGCTAACTTGGAGGTTTCTCCAGATTTGGACATCTCTCAAATTCTTCAATTCTCTCTTGAGAAGATGAGCATTGATGGCTAACTTGTCATCAGATGCAGTGGTGGTGGTGGTGGTGGTGTTAGTGGTGGATAGTTGGTGGTCGGTGGCCAGTTACGGGTGGCTCAGGGATGAATGAAAATTTGATTTCAATTTGTTTTAAATAATTTAATCGCGTAATTGTCATCTCACATCGATGTTCGACTCAGCAATCCCGAAAGAGCTCATTCCATGAAACAAAGACATCGAACTAGCGAGCGATAAAGAACAACGACTTTCTATCTCCAAGCTAACAGAGAGACTATGAGCGGCTTTGACGAAGCATGGAAATCAGTTTAAGACAATAAAGAGAACATTTCTTATCTATGGAGTCCATAGAAAAAAAGAGCACTCCTTGTTAAAGCTCACCGTTCTTTGGATCCGCTGTTTTATCTTTGGAACAGTGACGTCATTGCTTGTTCTTTATTCTTTGGATGAATTATTTCGCTGTCTTTTGTTCTTCCCTGTCCCGTCCCTCCTTGGCAACAGCCGCGGCGTCCTCGTCGTCAAGGAGATGGCGTCTCCGGCTAACGACGGCGGCAAAACAGCAGACGGATAGTCGTCAGATCGATTATTAATTTTGCTCTAAATAACGACTTTTAATAGAAAAACGCGAAAAATGATTATATTATTATCATTGTTGTTGTTAATAATATTATTATCATAATTATTATTCTGATTAGAAATTGCCTTCGGATTTTAATTACGAATTCCTCTTTAATTATAGTTTTATTGTGGCGCCGGAGTGTTCGTTTTGGCGCAAAGCGACGCCCGAACAGCGCTACGGAATGAATGACTGGAGCGCCATAAATAAAAATACTTTATAGTCGTCCTTCTATTGGTCGGCCTCGGACAGTATAATGTATGGAGGCGAATGTTAAGATATCTATGCATAGACAAGTTAGGGCGCATAGGTTTTTTTTCTTGAGTATGTTTTTGTTTTGTATGATTGTTGGATGTTGTTGTATGTTGTTGATGGATGTTGTTGATGGATGTTGTTGTATGTTGTTGCTGCTGTTGGTGTTTGCGATGTTGCCATTTCGTTTGTTTGTTTGCAAAGAGGATTTGCATTTCAATATTTATCATTTATCTTTGTTTGATTGTTGTATCTGAAAACCTGAACGCATTTTGATCCAATTCAATAACAACGAAAACATGCTTCCCTCTCCCCTTTTGACATTTGTGAGCAATTAATAAGAATCAATAATTTGAGTGGAATGGATGCCCATGAAATGTGTCATGTTAATCGGACTTTATTTACCAAGATTCCTGCGCCATTCGCACATCTATGCTGACAAATTCCTACGCCATTCGTGTATCTATGCCAACAAATATTTACGTTAACCAGGAGGAGGAGGAGGAGAAAAATGCTAAAGAAATAATGTCAGACGGGAGGGTGCCTGTAGCCTCGTGTCATTCGTGACGCTGAAATGTCACAGACATTCCAGTTATGCGTCTTTGGTCACATTTTGAGTCTTGGACACTTTGACATTCAGACAGACCAAGTTGCTGTGCTGATTACATTCGCTTAGTTGAAAATCGATGTGTTGAAAATGACTGTGTTTTTAGAGTTGAAATCCTGCCGCTGAAATAAANCCTCTGTCAATCCATCCATCCATCCATCCATCCATCCATCCATCCATCCATCCATCCATCCATCCATCCATCCATCCATCCATCCATCCATCCATCCATCCATCCATCCATCCTTCCTTCCATCAATGCCTTCATTTATCATTCGATCTAACTTCTCCTTTTCTTTCCGTCCATCCATCCTTCGTTCATTCTTCCACCTCTCCGCTGTTGTTGTTGTTGTTGTTGCGTTCGTCAAGAATGCCAGTCACTCGTTCTCGAATATTCCATCTATTCTCCTCCTCCTTATCATCATCGTCGTCGTCGTCATCATCATCATCATCGTCCTCTATCGTCTCAATCTGTTTCCATTGATTCCTCGTTCGTCGTCATCGTCGTCGTCATCGTCATCATCACCATCGTCATCATCATCGTCGCCATCATCGTCATCACCATCGTCGTCGTCGTCATCATCATCGTCGTCTATCGTCTCAATCTGTTTTGATTGATTCCCCGTTCGTAATCCTGGAATGTTCAAACTATGCACTTCTACTTCCTTCTGTGAACACGAGCCGTGTTTTGGTCGATTCGAATTGTCCTATTTACCTGTGTAAATAAATTTAAAACGACTGATTATCGATAAGTAATTGATTAGTAATTGGTAATTAATTAATTAATTAATAATCAATTAACATATAACTAGATAGTTGAGCAAGCAAAAACAAGATGGCGACGTACATGTGTGCTCGTTGTTCTGAGGTTGAGATTGAGATGCTGATCCATTGTTCCTGGCTGATGATGATTGGAAGGATTGATGACCTCGTGGACTTCGGTCACTTGTTGTGGCAATACTTTCCTACACTTAATAATAATAATAATAATAATAATAGTAATAATGGTAATATTAATATTAATAACATTGATAATATTATTAATAATAATAGTGGTATCACTATTACTACTGCTGCTACTACTACTAGTAAGAATAATAATAATTATAATGGTAATATTAATTATAATACTGTTAATATTAATAATAATAATGGTGATATTAGTAATAGTAACGATGCTGAGAACTGGAACTGCTGAGAACGTCGGTATTTGATAGCAGGTCGTCATCGTTCGATCCGCAGTGGCGTGGGCTGCTGTGTTCGATTCCCAGCGAAGGAATCTCTGATGTGATTACTATCATCATCATCATCTTCTTCTTCTTCGTGGGTAGCCTCCTCCAGTTATGTTGATCGTGTGTAACTACGTTATGCATGCCATGAAGGTATTTATAGCAAAGAAAAACAATCATTAATATCCCTTGTTAGCTAAGGTATCATCATCATAACTGCCGCTACCGTCGCCATCATAATCAGCACCGCTAGAACCAGTCATCGTCGTCGTCGTCATCGTCATCATCATCGTCATCGTCATCATCTTAACTACCGCTACGGTCGCCATCATTATCAGCACCGCTAGAACCAGTCATCATCATCGTCATCATCATCATCATCTTAACTACCGCTACGGTCGCCATCATTATCAGCACCGCTAGAACCAGTCATCATCGTCATCATCATCATCATCATCATCATCATCATCATCATCAGCGCATCTCGAGAGAAGGCAGCGCTGAAGCAGCCTATAAAAGAGTTTCAGAGCTGAAGTCAGGTCGTTATCATCATCATAGTCGTCGTCATCAGTTGTTGTTGTTGTTGTTGTTATACTGCTGTTATACTGGAACTTATAAGGTTGGTCTTATGGTCAAATGTTGACCATTGATTATCTTAATTAATAATTATAATATTAAATATTTAAATTTATTATGAATATTTATGTGATTATACGAGTGAATTGTGTTATTATACAAGTGAATTATGTTATTATACAAATGAATTATGTTATCATACAAGTGAATTATGTTATTATACAAGTGAATTATGTTATCATACAAGTGAATTATGTTATTATACAAGTGAATTATGTTATTATACAAGTGAATTATATTAGTATACAAGTGAATTGTGTTATCTCACATGTGAATTATGTTATCATACATGTGAATTATGTTATTACGCAGGTGAATTATGTTATTATGCAAGTGAATTATGTTATTATGCAAGTGAATTATGTTATCATACAAGTGAATTATGTTATTATACAAGTGAATTATGTTATTATACAAGTGAATTATATTAGTATACAAGTGAATTATGTTATTATACAAGTTAATTATGTTATTACGCAGGTGAATTATGTTATCACACAAGTGAATTATATTAGTATACAAGTGAATTGTGTTATCTCACATGTGAATTATGTTATCATACATGTGAATTATGTTATTACGCAGGTGAATTATGTTATTATGCAAGTGAATTATGTTATTATACAAGTGAATTATATTAGTATACAAGTGAATTATGTTATTATACAAGTGAATTATGTCAGTATACATGTGAATTATGTTATTGTTTTTTTATTATTTGATGATTAAATTGTTAGTATTACAATCACATAGTCGTCGTTATTAAGGTTGTTGTTTTCGTTGCCATGGCTTTGTTTACAAACAATGTGATTGATTGTAATGTATTATTGTAATCAGACGGCGATTACGATCCAATTACGATGGTTACAGGCAAACTACAATTATAGCATAATTAATAACATAATTAATAAATAATAATAATAATAATAATAATAACAATAAAATTAATATTGTGATATTGGTAACAACTTTGAAATGACTTTGAATAAAATAATAATAATAATAATAATGATGATGATGATGATGATGAAGTTGATGATGGTAGTAATAATAACCGTCCAAACATACACCCACTCTCCTATCCATCAGCATCTCTCTCCTCAATACTGAGAACGTGAAAGTATTTGGTGAAATTCAATAAGAGACAAACAAGAAATAAATTTCTCAAACGTCGGAAAAAGGTCCCGTGTACCCACGTGCATGTATTTCTACCCTGCAGAGGAGAGGGGGGGTGGATGTTAGGGATAGGGTACCTCGGCTTGTGGGTGTGTTTTCTCGAATCTCACCCCCAAGAGAGACGAGGCTAACAGAGATCTTTTACAGAGGCATGTTAGATTTAACAAACAAACAAACAAAAAATCATTTTTTCCAATGTTGTCGAAAAAACTTCATGATTACCAAGATCCTCATCCGTGCATGTGGAGTAAAACATTTCACTCATCTTCAATTTAAACGCCGTGTTTTTAAGAAGCAAATCTTTCGCCAAACTTGATCAACTGCTCTGCTCTTCCAATAAGCCCCCCAAAACCATGAATCTCCCCATTCCCCACTTGAACCAGGCGATGGTGGTTACAACATCACCTCCTCACCCTCCC
>MPNW01000845.1:100780-109581 GCA_011800805.1 Hirudo medicinalis
AGAGGTGGGTGAAGTGTGAGGGGGCTCGGGCTGGCCTTGGGGGAGTGAGGGTATTTTTAAGGATGAGTGGAACTTGGGGGAAATGGGGGAAAGTAAAATGAGTGAAAAGAATTAAGTAAAACGTAATTTAAAAAAAATAATATTAACAATAACGACAATCAATCCAATTGAACAATTTCTTCAACTCAAATAATTAAATATTCCATCTCGATCATGACGTCTGCCTCAACTCGTTGTCTTCACCCTACTCTAAACCCCAAACCCTCCCCACGCCAACCCCCATCCAATGATGCCTGGAGGGGGGGGGGGGTTGGCGTGGGGAGAATCATTCAGATCACGCGCCTCAATCCTGATGTCGTGTTAAATATTCAGACGTTGTTGTTTGTTCTTCTGGCATTTGTTAGGAAAATTACTGAGGAAAACTGCGCTGAATTATGGAGAATTATGGAGAATTATGGAGAATTATGGTCGTGATGAAAAGAAATTATTTCGTAATTATTTGGAAAAATTAGAAACAAAAAACAAAAACATAACGAAACTAGAATATTTCCTTGTGTTATTTTGGATTTGATTTTTTTTAGTTTACTTATGATCCTGAATGAATGAATGAATGAATTAATTAATTAATGAACGAACGAACGAATGAATGCATCCCGTTCAATCCTGCATGAATCAAATTGTTAGATTTACAAATTGATGACTGAAATACAGTTAACCAATAAATGCATGCACAACAAGAACAACCAACCAACATAAATTCCGAATATACAACAACAACAACAACAACAACAACAACAACAACAACAACAACATCATCATCATCATCAACAACATCAACAACAACATCCACATCTCATCCATTTTCTACATCAGAATCAGACAAAGCCCATGCAAAGAGATCAATCCAACCGAACTCAGGCAGAGACACCCAGCCATGCAGAGCAGGACGTAGAGATACGGAGAATGACAGAGAGGAATTGTTGCATACATCTTCTGGAGCCGGTCATCCGTTAAAGGACGCTAATGACATTAGAAGTTCTGAATGTCCCTCACATTACTGACCACGTTCTCCGGCTTTCTGTTTTTTACTGCAGCCTTTGTTTGGTTGATTGATTCAAATTATTAAGGTATTTCGTATTCGGTATTCTGCGATCCATACCCGGTATTATACCTTCCATACCCGGTATCGTGCACTCGTGCACACCCGGTATTGCGTTTTCAATACCTGGTGAATACCATATTGGTATTGGATATATATATATTGGGTATTTCATACCTTGTATACCGTACTGCATACCTGATACTCCGTTTCAATTGCTCGGCGGTATTCTAAGGTTGCGTGATTCAGGATTTGGTTACTTGGGTGGAGATGTTCACAAGTTGATGATCCAATATTCAATCCAATATTCAATCCAATGTTCAATCCAATATTCAATCCAATATTCGATCCAATATTCAATCCAATATTTGATCCAATATTCAATCCAATATTTGATCCAATATTCTCTATCCGAGACTTTCCATGGACTCATAATCCTCATAATCATTTCTGCATTTGTAAAGTCAGTACAACTTCACTAAGCCCTTCTGCTTCAACAACTGAGAATTCATTGTTTTCGGGAGTGCGCAATTCACCATGCATTCCTCATTCACTCGTCTGCACACCGTGACTAGCATTCCATTTACAACACAAAACAAAAATCACTTTCTGAGATCTTCAAATATGTCTCAACTGCTTTCAAAAGCATGTATGTCTCTGGTTTGCTGGGTGTTACTGTATATTGCTCTGTGTCGTTTTGTATATCTCTGCATTGTTGTGTATGGCCCTGTATTGTTTTGTATTTCCCTGTATATTGCCATATATCGCTCTGTCGGCCTGCGATTGTCTTTCGATGGCGGTCAGGTAAAGTGACTCACGTGCAGCACATCGATCAAGTCCTTACAGCTTTTTTGACAATTCATTCCGATCCTGTGAAAACTTTTCAGCGAGAGGAGGAGGAAGAGGAAGAGGAAATGTTTGGAAAGAGAATGAGAATGATGAATGGAAATGGAAATGGATGGATGGATGGATGGATGAATGGAATTGGGCGGATGGATGGATCGGTGGATGTGATGAATGTGTGCATGGATGAATAGATGGATGAATGAATAGATCGTAGGATGTGATGAATGATTGGATGAATGATCAGGTGGATGAATGGATGGATGGATGAACAGAGGATGAGTGGATGGTCTTGTGGAGAGATAAGGGGATGTAGGAAAAGTAGCGGTCATAAAGGTAGTTTGAAGTTGTGAACTCTATGTTAATTAATTCCATTAAATCTTCCTATTTGCAGTAAAACATTGGACTAAATATAACTTTGGTGTAATTTCCCCTGTTCGCTTGCATGAATGATTTGAAGATGAATTGAAAATAAGGGGTAACTGGGCAAGGGTGACTTGAGGTTGACCTTTAGTCGACCTTTGAATGAACGTGTGCATATGATTCAAAAAGAATTTCAATAAAGAACGATAAGAGATCACAGGTGACTCCAATGTGGTCAGCAATGCAGTTTTGATTGCATCATGATCATCATCATCAACATCATCGACACCATCACCACCAACATCATCATCATCAACACCACTACCATCATCATCATCATCATCATCATCATCAACATCATCATCAACACCATCATCATCATCATCATCATCATCATCATCATCATCATCAACACCATCATCATCATCATCATCATCATCAACACCATCATCAGCATCGTCATCATCAGCAGCAGCATCGCCATTTTCACTTAATATTACAAATTCATTTATTTAGGAATTAAATGAAAATAATTTGAATTAAATGTTTTATAATTCCAAGAATGTATTCCCATTTAGAACGGCACGTGCAATAACCTTTCAGTACTCAGTGAGTCATTGACAAAAATGAATGAGTTTCATCCATGCACCTCAAGATATGTGCACCCCTACATCCATGCATCCATGCACCTCAAGATATACGCATCTCTGCATCCATTCACCTCTAAATCCATGCACTCCTGAATTCATGCACCCCTGTTTCCATGCATCTCAGAATTCATGCATCACTCTATTTCATGCACCTTATGAGCCATGCTTCTCTGAATTCGTGCATCACGATTTCTCCATGCATCTGCGTACATGTGCTCGTGTGCTCGTGTGATTGTGTGTTTCATTCCACTAATTAAAACACTCCTCTGGTTTTTCCTGGTCGTTATTCTTCAACCACCTGAGCCTGCCATTTCCATACCGACTCTCTCCCGTTATTCACGATCTCCCCGCAACCTTTTCCGTCTCTACGTTCAATCATTCAATCCATATCTCCTCCTAGAGTTAATGTATCAATCGGTCAATCAATAATCAAATCAATCATTCAATTAATTACCGAATAAATCAATCAACCAATCATAATTCACCAAATCAATCAATCAATCAATCACCGAATCGATCAATCAACCAACAAACCAATCACAATAACTAGCCATTCTGCACGTTACCTCAGTGATATCCATCCATCCATCCATCAATACATCTTTCTATCCATTTTCCTAGCATAATTTATGATAATTACTCATTAACATCAGATGGTTGCCGGACAAAAATAACGTCCAATATAGTCTCACAAAAGTAGGTCGCTAACTGGGTCATCGGTGAACGAATGAACGAAAGAGGGAGGAAAGGAGCACTCCGCAGATTGCATTAAAATGGAAATTGGAGCTAAATGATGCTGGAAATGCTATTGAGAGATGACGTCACGGATGATATGTCATGTGGAAAAATTGGAACGATGACATATGGGTTTGCGGATGAATGGGTGGATGGATGGGTTGTCGGAAGAGAGGATGGAAGAATGGGTCAGTAAATGGGGGGATGGTCGGGTGGCCGGACGGACGGATGGATGAATGAGTGATCAAATGAGTGGATGGATATCCTTGATTTAGTGGATCAAGGAACACCTTGATATCAATAGATAGCTGAATGATAAAGCCCATAAAAATAAACACCGTATCCATTCCATCCTAACAAGATGGACGGGCAGAAGCAGAAGAAGAAGAAGAAGAAATTAACGACGACGACGACGACGACGACGACGACGAGGAAGAGGAGGAATCAGCGGAGAGATGAGGAGAAGAAGGAGAGGGGGGAATTTTTCCTGAGGACGTGAATAATACATGTTGATGAATTTTTCCCGCGGGATGACAAATTTCTGAGGCTTCCGAACGTAGGTGCTCGTGTCTAGCGCCTAGCGCATAATCTAGTTATTATCTGCGCCGATCCCCGGATCTCACTCGACCGCCACCCGCGAGGAGAAAATTTTGAGGAGAAATTGGGTGGAAAAAGGGGGGGGGGGAGGAGGAGGGGGAAGATGGAGGTAGGGGTCATGGGGAATTGCCTGGCCTGGGTGAATGGGGTGAACGATGTTGCAGCAGTTTGTCGTTCCAGAATGCATTGATTTCGAATTGATTTGTTTATATTTAAAATATAATAAAATTTAAAATGATAAATTCTGTCCGATGGATAATTACTTCTTTATATTTTGGTTTCTAAAAATTACAATAAAAAAATATTAATAATTAATAATTTATCGCATTATTAATTCTTAGACATTATTTCTCGAAAGTTATGAGGCCGCTCCAAACACGATCGGGGTTTCACCGTGGAAGGGTCAGTTCAAGGTCACCATAAGTTGCGAAAGTCACAAGGTCGAAGGTCACGCATATATAAATATGAAAAGGATGAATTTATTATCACGATGTCCTTTCATGAAGCCGTGCATAGATGCTGTTATTGTGCATTAGTAATTCACAAATTAATTCATAATTAAATAAACAACCAAACAAAATGAATAAAACTTAATTGATGAACAATTAAATTGTTTGCAGCCCATTGATATGCAAATGACGAGGGCTCGTGAATAATTAATGACGTCTCATGAATAATTAATGAGGGCTTATGAATAATTAATAGACCCAAAAGCAAACACATGTCACGCCCTGAAGGAATTCATGTCTTGCAACATCTTCTCAGAAATATGGACCACCCACAATAAAGTGTAAGAGTGCCCAGAGGGGTGAAACAGGTGCGCGGATAGACAGATGGATGGATGGATGAATAAATGGATGGATGGACGGAGAGTTTGATAAACGCACGATTGATTGATTGATTGAATCGAATGATTGAACAGTTCCATCCATCTCCTTTAGTAAAAATTACAATATAAGCAACAAAAACAACAAAAAAATTGTTACTATTAAATCACAGCCGTAGTTGAAATTTAAGGATAATTCATCATAATAATAATAATAAATATTATTAATAAACAATATAATTAGAATAATAATAACAATAATAATAATAATAATAATAATAATAATAATAATACTTGCAAAATTAGATAGACCAGGGGCTGCTACATTAAGCCATCGGGCAATCAATAAANGATAATAATAACAATAATAATAATAATAATAATAATAATAATAATAATAATAATATAATTAGATAGACCAGGGGCTGCTACATTAAGCCATCGGGCAATCAATAAAATATTTATGCTTCCTGAAAGCATCCACACAACGTTCCATCCATCGCTCAATTACTAGCCTCAAGAGGGCGCTGATGATGACTACGATGAGGGGGTGGTTCGGGCTGAACCCTTGGGTAGTAATGGGGACAGTGAAATAGGTTAATGGGGGTAGTGAACTAGGTTAATGGTGTGCTGGTGGTGATGGTGATAAGTGTTTGAGGGTGAGGACGAAAAGTAGATCTGGATGTGTGAACATGGAAATGATTTTTTTTAAAGCAAAATAATTATGAACTTTTGCGATGCAAACTTTGTCGTAAAACGACAGCTTCATTGAGATTATGAAGGCAACTAAAAATAATATAATATGTAAAAATTTACATAAATAATAATAATAATAATAATAATAATAATGATGATATTAATAATTTAAATTATTGTTGTTATTGTTGCAGATGGGGTGCATCAATATTATATCGACCACAAGTCAACATGTATCTTCAGTCACGCGTGAATGGAAAGAACTGGAAATGGTGGAATGCAGGATGATGAAGCAGGATGATTAGATAAGAATCCACTAACGCAACGTGTCGATGGATGGGTGGATGGATGAATGAATGAGCGGAAGAATGGATGGGTGGATGGATGGATGGTTAGGTGGATGGTTGGGTGGATGGATGGAAGTATAGTGGAATGATAGATGGAGGAAGTGAACGGATGCAGGAGATGATGGATGGCTAAATGATTGATCGAGTGAGTGATCGATAAAGTGGATGAATGAAGGAATTTTGAATATTAATGATAACAGATTAATCATCGCGAACGCTTTTAACTTAAAAATGAAAATGTTGCTTCATCCATACATAGATTATGATAATTTTCACGGAACTCCGACTAATTAGCATAATTTATTAACAAATCCAACCAATCAGCGACGAGGAGTTTAAGAACCACAATCGACCAATTTACATTGTCGATAAAGTTATTACCAAAGAAATGAATTGCTTCATTCATTCAATCCATCAATCATTCATTCAATCCATCAATCATTCATTCATTCTATCATTCATGTGAATTAAATTATTTATTATAAGTTTGAAATTATATTTACTAACAATAATATTGAGAATGAGAATAAAAATGTAATAAATATATTCTCTGCATAATAAGATAATTATGCATCGATGAAAATATTTCAATCATCCATTCAAACATTTATTCAATTGAATCATTTTGCACGTAATTAAAAATCATTTTGAGATTTTTATTGCAATTATTATAATTGTAAATATTATTATTGTTGTTACTATTATTATTATCATCATCATTATTATTATTATTATTGATGCTGTTATTATTATTGTTGTTATTATTATTGTTGTTATTATTATTAATTGTTGTTGTTGTTATTAATATTGTTGTTATTATTAATATTGTTGTTATTATTATTGTTGTTATTATTTTTAAATAAATTATTATTAAAAAAGTGTATCTCAAAAATTAAAACCTCATGGAGGATAATGTGACGGGAGATTGATGTCATTAAGTGCACATCATCATCAAGTTCTTAAGCTCTAAATAAAGTGCCTAATGGAAAAGGAATTAGCCGACAGTCGCATAATAAATTAGTTTCAATAATAATAATAATTACTATTAATTATTATTAATATTATATTAATAATTACTATTATCATTATCATGAGGGAATGTAAATTATTATTTTGTATTAATTTTTAAATTATTTTTTGAGATAATAACGAAAATGTTAACTAATAAATTAAGTTTAATAAAAAAAAAATAACAAAAAAAATAATAACAGAAAATCTTAATGTAAATGTTTTTGAGCAATTCGACTTTAATTTAGTTTCAAATAAGTTTTTAAAATATTTTCAATATTTCAATATTTTCGAGTAATTGAAGGAAATGATGACAAAAACCATCTTTAACATCGTATTATCATTACAGTCATATTACAGTTCATTATTCATGTCATATTGTAATTATTAATATTTTTCAATGTTAAAAATAATGAATATGAATTAATGTTTGAATGATTGAATGAATGAATGAATGAATGAATGAATGAATGAATGAATGAATGAATGAATGAATGATTGAATGATTGAGTGAATGAATGATTGATTGAATGAATGAAGAGGATTTATTATAAGAATAAATTTTATAAAAGACTATTAAATGCACAATAATTTGTAATTATTTGTGAATAAAATATGGAAGTAATGAGATGCTTGTACTTGGAAGTACTGGAGGTGATTGATACTTAGAAGACAGCATCTGAAATCACTTCAGAATAAGTGAAAATGAAAATAAAAGCTTATTCGACTTTTTAAATATATTTGTGTATATTTATTAAAAAATATTTGTATAATTAATATATTAATATATTAATTAAGAATTATTTTTATGTATTTTATTAAAATATATATTTTTTGTATTTGTTATGATTTATAAATAATTTGAATTAATTTTAAATTACAAATATTTAAATTATTCAAAGGAACGGTTAAAAATAATCGTAATACAGTTTGTAATTTTGTTAATCATAATTCCAGTGATAATTATTTTCATCATCGAAATTACAATAATAAAAATTGTAAAAATAATAAAAACTATTGTAATTTATTTATAAAATTATTACTAAAACTAAAAGCAATTGATTTTATTCGAAAAACATTTTAATGAAAATATACAAATATATATTTATTTTTAACGACGACATAATTAATTATATATATAAATATAATTGATAATTTGATTACGTCAGAGTAATCATATATTTCCTTAAATATTGACATAAATTCATTCATGCATAATTGTCTTTCAAATTTAAATTATTAATAATTTATTATTCCCGCAATTATTAACATATATTATGTCTGCAAATTTCGAAAACAAGTTGTGCTCCCCCTGGATCAGAGAATGTGTTGAACTTATCCGGTCACGTGGACTCGGGGATCCAGCAGGAATAGTCGAGCAAATTAAATGGACTGACCCGCTCGAGGGGTGACGACTTGTCTTCAGATTGATTAAGGGGATTCTAGTTGTTCTTGCTTCGTCATGGCTTGTATTATTATTATTATTGTTGTTAATATTATTGTTTTTACTATTATTATTCATTACTCACTTATTATTCACTGTTCGACTTTATTTCAAGATCATTATTTATTATAATTAACACTACAATAGTGACCACAAGAACTTTAAAGTTGTGATTTGTTTAGTTTCGACATTC
>MPNW01000845.1:111251-132120 GCA_011800805.1 Hirudo medicinalis
TTTGACAATTTATATAGTTAAAATTGTGTGCAATGTAATGCCCTATAATTTCTAAACATAACGACATAATTTACTTGTAATTCTTATGATAATAAGTTATATATCACAGAAGCGTCTGCCATCAAAAGGCTCACTTTTAATCAATCAAGGAAAAGAATCGATCCCTGCTACTTTGGTCACAAAATCATTTGATGATGTATGATACAAAACAAAACATAAGCTTGCCAGTGTAACACAGATTGAACCACCATCATCATCTTGTTGTTGTTGATGATGTTGATGATAGTGATTATTATTAAATTCTTGAACAATAGAATTATAATAAGATTTTTACAATTAACAAATTCCATTTTAAAGTCAGTTGATAAATATGCATGCATAAAAAAAGCAGGTCAGATTACAATTAATAAATACAAAACAATGACTAACTCACTAATTAATAATAATAATAAAAATAAAAAATATTTTAAAAAATAATAAATTAATTAGTTAAGTAATTATTCAATTATAACATCAACATGAATGTTGTCGTCTGCTCACAACGAATGACAATGAGCCCTGTAGAAAGAACACGTTGCTTAGCAACACCTGACAACATGCTCGGGTCTACAGGGTAAATTGTCCTTTCGTATTTCTACTCATCCCCTCATAAATATTCACGAGCTAATTATAATAACTTAACAATCATGAATATTTAGTAACTGCAATTAATATATTATAACATGAGCCTCTTTCGTGCATCTTGTGGTCCCTGCATTTGGAAAACAGCACAAGGTTATTTATTAGTAATTGATCTTAAATCAACTTTTAAATATTGCAAAATGTCGTCCAAAATTTCTGTGAATGTAAAAATAAATAATGTTTTTATTTCATCATCATCATCATCGTCGTCATCATCATCATCGTCGTCGTCATCATCATCGTCATCGTCGGTATTGTTGGCATCAACCCGGCTTGCCCCCCAGAGAATCTGAAGTAAAAATGAAGACGTAATTCAGACATTTAAAATTTAAAAAACCCAATATAATTATTTTCAACGAAAACAAGCAAAAATTCAATCCAACCGATATATCGTCTGATGCTTCTTCGTCATCATCATCACCATCATTCTCCTCCTCTGGCGTCAGTTACAAGTAAGGACTTGCTACAAAGCATTGTGTTAAACTGATCCACTATGAGGCGCATCCATCATCTCTTTGTTGATCACGTCAGAGTCATCCATGCATCCATGCAACCGTACATCCATGCATCCATGCATTCGTACATCCATGCATCCATGCAACCGTACATCCATGCATCCATGCATGCGTGCATTTGTTTATCCATGCATTTATGAATTATCCAATCCATCCATTCTTCCGTCCCTTAATTCAGTGGTTCGTCATTCACCAACCAATGCATAGTGATGCATCGTTCACAATTCACCATTTCGTCAAATGCTCAGTTTCACTTTTGATTTGTGTTTTGATTGTGGTGATCATCATTCAGAAATGCTTTTGGTCTATTTCAATACACCCGATTATATTCTAGTTCGGTGTGAATAAGTGGCTGAGTGTGAGAGTGAGTCAATGAGTGAGTGGGTGAGCAAGTGAATGAGTGAGTGGGTGAGCAAGTGAATGAGTGAGTGGGTGAGCAAGTGAATGAGTGAGTGAATGAATGAGTGATATATTTAGTTCTGGGTGAGTGAGTGAGTGAGTGAATGAATGCACCGGTTAGAATAAGAAAGAAACAACAGGACACGGTTTTTCAAAAAAAGTTATATTTACAAATGCTTCAGTGTTTATTTTCAACCAATAAAAAAGCAGGTGAGAAAAGATGGACAACGGAAAAAACAATCATACGTGGGAAAACATGGGAGCCTTCATTGTATCCGAACTCGTAATTATAAATAATAATAATAATAATAATAGTAATAGTAATAATAATAACGATAATAATAATAATATTATTAATAATATTAATAAAAACAATAATAATTTACAATTTGATATTAACAGGGTAATGAAGAAAGTTATGGATGTTCGCATCGAAATAGAAAACCAAAGACTACGAGACGAGAGTTTAGCGCTACAAAAATTATTCACGAAGAAAATGAAATAAAAGACCATCATCATCATCTTCTTCATCATCGTCATCAAGATCGAACATGTGGTTCTTCGAAATCATAGTCAGCGTCATAATATAATCAATAATAATAATAATTATTATAATTTATTTATTATTACATATTTATTGACAACACGACAACAACAAGATTTTTATATACAAACGCAATTAATGCAAGATTGAAAGAAAATGAAACTCAACGAATGAATGAATGAATGAATGAATGAATGAATGAATGAATGAAAAAAAGGAGCCTAAGTTCGCAACTTCACAACTGACAGTTTTAATATTCGTCGTGAGTGATGACGACGACGACGACGACGATGATGATGATGATGATGATGATGATGATCATGATGATGATGATGATGAGGACCGCTACGTTTGATTGTCACTAACAACAACACAGAAATACATTATCGAAACCCAGAACAGCAACAACAGCAACAAGAAGACAAAGAAAAATACAAATTATGATTTGAAATCTGATAAAAACAGAAATAACCACGACGACGACGACCACTGTCGTGATATTATTTTATTTTTTTCTTTTCATATAATCATAATAACCATTAATCATAAATTTTCAAGCCAAGTAGGGACAGACGATGCAGATGATGGAAAAACTGTAAGAAGAAGTTAAGGACTCACTCATCCACTCATCACCATCGTCTTTAAAACAATCATCATCATCATCAACATAACCACTATCATCATCATCGTCATCATCATCATCATCATCACAAGATATTGGAATTTCAACAAAGTTAGGATTCAATGGACTTATGCTATTATTGTGCACGTCAACTCATTCCTATTCACGACAAGACTTAATTATCATAATATATATTAATTAATGGATTATGATGACGATGTTCATGAATATTAATCAGCTTCAAAAATATTAATAATTTTTGGCGCCCTCGTCAGATCGTCTGCAAAGAGTCTGTTGACTCCGAGCGATTCCAAAGATGGCGGGAACTTTCCAAGCTCCCTATTGGCTGCTGATTATAGTGGTTGTAATATTACGTTTTATAATTGTATTATTGGTAGAACGTTATCATTGTTGTTGTCATTAAATTTTATTACTGTTGCTATTGTTAATGTTATTATTGTTAATATTATATTATTATTATTATTATTATTATTATTATTATTATTATTATTATTATTATTATTATAATAATCTCGTGCGCATTTAAGTCGGCTCGATCAATGTCTATTGTACAGCTACATATGCATATCATTTCTATAACCACTTCTGAATTACATCATCACCATCATCATCGTCATCATCATCATCACATCATCACATCATCACATCATCACATCATCATATCATCTTCATCAACAACAACATCAATGTTGGAGGCATTGTTGAGGATTATCAATAGAAGTGATGATGACGATGATGATGATGATGATGATGATGTGATATGGAAATATTTCCATCTTTCCATCCGCTAATAAAAGAAAGACAGACATGCCCATTCAGCCAATGCTTATTTACCCTGAAGAAGCGGCATAATGCATAAATAGGAAGAACAATTATAATAATAATAATAATAATAATTATTACAGATATTATTATAAGAACAATTGTTATTATTATTACAATAAAAACATCTACAACGATGATGATAATGATGATGATGATGATGATGATGATGATGATGATGGCGACGATGCTTTACATTGCAGACAATTACAAGATTTATTGATACTTGTAGACCTGTTTGTAAATAAATTGTGTCGATAAAGTTTGTTGTAAGTTGTTGCTGATAAATGCATAAATCATAAAAAATAAAAATAAATAATAATAATAATAACAATATTAATAATATTAATAATGTAGTAATATTAATAACAGTAATAATAATTATTGTGATAATAATAATAATAATAATAATAATAATAATAATAATATTAATAATAAAAGCGGCAACAACAACAACTACAAAGTTGTACCCCTTCGTCCGTTACTGAAGAAATAAAAACTCAATTGCCCACTACGAAAACATCAACAACAGGTCACTATAATAATACATTATAATATATTATAATCCACTATAATTTCATGAATAATTATTCCAAATATACGAGCCTATCAGAGGACCGAGTCGTCAAAAGTGACGCACAAAAAACCAGCAATCCAAAAATATCCTTCAAATTCGAACTCGTAAAGAGAGATATTGAGAAGAAAAGGAGAGCGATATCTTTAACGGGAGAAAAAAAGCCGCCTAGGACTCACGGCCTCCGGGTTCGAGACCGGTCTTGGCGCTAAAAAAGACTCCCAGCGATAGAAGGAAAACCGCCAAAAATTACCCTTTTGCACAGGCGTTCTTTGGTGGTAAATACATAACGATAATANAGTAATAATAACATTAATAATAACGATAATAATAATAATAATAATAATAATATATAAATAATAATAATAATATAATAATAATAATAATAATAATAATTCAGTCAACTACAAACAAACTCTACGACGACCTCTAAAATATATATTTGTATTTTACTTGTAAATTAATCGTAAGAAATTTAATAATTCAAACGGATTGTCTCATCAAAAGTGTTTCTTACAGATCAATAACAACAACAACATCAACATCAACATCAACAACAACAACAACAACAACAACAACAACTATTTACGGCAACGACTATTACAACGACCTTCTCCTTGCAAATCAAAAAGACTATCTGGGTCGCAGGTAGATCACCAGCCAACGGCAGGTGAGACAATCACTACACCTGCAATATTCTGGAGCCAATCAAGTGGCAGATATCGGTGTCAGAAAGGTGTGTCGGCCTATTAGGAAAGACCTGAGTTACATTAATATTATAATTGGCAACAGGTGATTCCAATGGACGATTATTTTAAATCTTTGAGTCATTTTTATTTAATATCTTCATAATTCGTTTTTAGCAATTTTCGTCTTGCAAAATCAGAAGAATATTTGTAAATACTTTCTTTCTGCGGCGAGAAGGTCAAGAGGTCAAGAGTTCAAATGGTGAGACTAACGAAAAGGAAATCGAAACTGCGTCAGAAAGGAAAATACACGATTCAACTGATAGTAGGCTGCTCTGTCTTCTGATACAGAAACGGATACTGAAAACATACAGAAACATTCAAAACGACCTCACGGGAAATTTCTACAAAAGTGAAACCGAAAGAAAGTTATAGACATCCGTGTAACATAAGGTAAATAGTCCGAATGTAAATCGCGCATCTACAGCAAAAGGTCTATTTTTAGAAGATGGTGACGATTATGATGGCAACTCTAGTTTTGCTTTGACGATGGACAAGGTGTATGACTATGGTGATGATGATGATGATGATGATGAAGAGGACGACGACGACGACGATGATGACCAAAGAAATAAAACAGAGCTACCTGTCACACAGCTCCTGATTTTTAAAGCTGATGTTTCAAATTCTTTGCCGGACAAGAAGAGGTCACAGCTCGAATTGGCAGTGCTTCTGAGATGGCGTAGATGACGACAACTTGCTCTCGTCGGTGTAGTCATGGCGTGTGCTGCCGGTGTGGTCGAGGCGCTTACTACCTCAGCGGAGGTGTGGCTGTTGGAGCCGCCGGTAAACGTTGAGACAGGAAGTGGAAGTTGACAGTCGATGTAGCTCGGTCGGAAAACGGAGACGTATAAAAACCACTTTCACTTTCTAAATATAGACGTCCAAAAGTGGCGGGAAAAATGAACTGTGTAGTCGGACAATAGTGTCCCTGGGTTGTAACTAAAGTCGCGGGAAATTCCGCCATCGTCTGCTTTCGCTTGGAACAAAAATTCCCTTCGTGTCTGTTAGTTTCACTTTCAGTTTCGTTTAAGATTTTTTTTTTTTTCAGTATTTGACATAAAGCTTTTTTCCGCTCGTCCAATGGAAATACTTCCGCGACTCGTGGACAGCTACGATTGGTCGTTGTTCTCACTTTGCATATTAATATTATCTCGTGAATAATTTATCAACGACCTTATAATTATTCATTAACTCGCAATTTCGTTCGTTTATTTGTTCATCGCGCTTCTTTCTTCCATTTCATTCGCCTGTTTTGAAACCAAATCTTGACCTGGGTGGAAAAATCGGACCAATCAGCAGTAGGCTTACACAGATTACATAATAATAATAATAATAATAATAATAATAATAATAATAATAATAATAATAATAAAATAATTTGGCATTCAGGTTGGCCGAATGGGTTGCGTTCCTGCATATGGCTTAATGGCAGCAGTCGTAATGTTCATGTTCGAAACCCAGCCTGCACCGCCAGGGAGCGCTATATAAATCCCCCTCGGGTGGGGCGCTACATAAATGGTGGGTCGATTAAAAACTGCTTTCACATCCTACCCGGATACTACAAGGCACTCTGGAGATCAAGAAAAATATAATCACAAATTTCTTACAACAAAATTCCTTTAAACCAAAAATAGCAAAAGTTAATAATCAATCATATGCAAACGAAACGGGCACCTGTCTCTCGGTGAGACACAATTGGTGGGAAATTTCGATTCTCCTCCTCCTGGTCAGGTACTTGTTGAAGTGGAATTCTTTTTCCAGCTCCAGTGTCTGAAACCTGGTGTAGGTCTGTCTGCCTCTCTTCCTACTGAGTCCTGTTTGTGGAATGTTATCGTCATTTGTAATGAGGTTATGGGATGAGTGTAATAATAATAATATTGATAATAATAATGTTAATAATAACAATAGTAATATAATAATAATAATAATGATAATAATAATAATAATAATAACAACAGCATTAATAATAATATTAATAATAATAATAGCAGTAACAATAATTAACCAAAAAGTAATTTGTAGTCTGTCTCCTCTTTCATGACTTGTGCACGTCGACCTACCGCGTGTCATAAGGGCGGAGTCATAAACCAATGCCGGAGAATAATTATTGACTTAATAGAGTTAACTGTGACGTCAGAGTTCATAGGTCGCGGGCTGGCCATCATTTATGGGGCGCGCCATCGTCATCAGTCATGCGTAACCTCATTAGACCCTGTTCACAGTGCGTCATGCATCACTTGTTCTGACCCCATGAACTTCCCAGTCCAATGGATGGCCGGTTGGATTATCCCTGGCTTTTGTTTTGTTTGTCTTTTTTGTTTGTTTGTTTTGTAAAAGGGACGGTGCTACATACTAGTTTGTATGTGTTTGTTTGTATACGTGGGATTTGCATCGGTTGTTGTTACTGCAGATGTTTTGTATTTTCTACCAACCACCGTTTAAGTCAGTAATATAATCACTTTCACCAGTACTGTCATCATCATTGCCATCATTGCATTCATCATCATCATCATCATCATCATCATCATCATCATCATCATCATCATCATATCACCATCATCACCATCATCGTCAGCGTCGTCATCATCTTCATCTCCACCTCTGGTTAGATTGTTTGCTGAATAAATACAAACCTGGCATGACGCTTGACGCGTCACCGTAATTACGAACGTCACGAGAAAATGTATTAGTCTACAATTTATTAATAACTTCCATTGGAGCCATGCAATTAACGAATGTGTAAATATAAAAAATTATATCTCCATGGAAACGGAGAATGAGCAGACAGAAGACAATAACAATAATTACAATGACATCATGACATGATGACGAATCATAAAACTGACTTCTCAAGTATAGTTTGTTTCATCAATGAAGGTGTGATCGTCATCGTCATCATGATCATCATCGCTACTGCCACAACAACAACCACCATCATCATCAAGACCACCATCATCATCACCACCACCATCATCATCACCACCACCATCCTCATCATCACCATCATCATCATCAACACCACCACCATCAACACCACCATCATCACCACCATCATCATCATCACCATCATCAACACCACCATCATCTACACCATCATCATCACCACCACCATCCTCATCAACACCATCATCATCATCACCACCATCACTTTCTTCAGCAATTTATTTAAAAAAAAAAGCAACATTTTATGAACAAAATTCTCGAAATGCCATCAATTACTCGTTTATCTGAAATTTTGTCGGAAAGTTAGCGACGGAGTTGGTGACTCTGGAGAATCGCTTGGAATTGATTCGAAATTGCAGGTAATTAAAGGACCTTTTTGTGAGATATTCTCTTGAAAATGCAGAGCTAAATAAATTACTTGAAAATCTTTTCTCTGTGTGAATATTATTATTGTTGTTATTATTATTATTGTTGTTATCATTGTTATTATTATTATTATTGTTGTTATCATTGTTATTATTATAATTATTATTATTGTTATTATTATTATTATTATCATTGTTATTATTATTATTATTATTGTTATTATTATTATTGTTGTTATTGTTATTATTGTTGTTATTATTATTATTGTTGTTATTATTATTGTTATTATTATTATTGTTGTTATCATTGTTATTATTATAATTATTATTATTATTATTATTATTGTTATTATTATTATTATTGTTGTTATCATTGTTATTATTATAATTATTATTAATGTTGTTGTTATAAATATTATTGCTGTTATTATTGTGAATATTATTATTTATAATATTATCATCATTATTATTATTAATATTTGTTATTACAAATTACAGCGACATTATAAAAACAACAACATCATATATGGTAATGGTCGTGACATCCTTCATTACATGTCCTTGTCAACGTACCCAATGTCTTTGTGGAATCATGAACATGACTAGGATTTGAGCGTAACTCTCATGTAGTATCACCTGTATTGAACGACACACCGGATGTTGAGCATGAAGAAGAAGAAGAAGAAGAAGAAGAAGAAGAAGAAGAAGAAGAAGAAGAAGAAGAAGAAAAAGGCGATGTTGCTGATGATAAAGTTGAACTTGCTGTTGGAACGTTATGATATGGTTTCCTCATCAACAACATAACTGCCATGACAAATCCAACCAGTTCAATCAATCAACCAACCAATCAGCTAAAACATTACCTGACCAATCTGCCGACCACAAAACCAATCAGTCTATCTACCAATCCATCAACTACTTAAACAATCAATCAATCTATCAATCAACCACCTAACCAATCAATCCATCAATCAATCAACCATCTAAACAATCAATCAAACTATAAATCAATCAACCTCCCAACCAATCAATCGTCCAAAAAGAATCTCCCAAACAGGAAATGGTAAACTTTAGACCGGATGAAGAAGCATCACAGAGCAGGTACAGGTGGCGTTGCGAATTAATTTCCCCAGCCCAATTCACCCCGCCTTTGATTGGACAGCCAAAATAAACAGCCCGAATTAGAAGAACCGGGGCCGAAAATACGGGGTTATTTAAAAAAAATATTTATTGATGGAAAACTTAATTAATTACGAAAAGATATTAAGTAAGTAGTCATTCGCCATTTGCAAGCCTTGATTCGTTTTTTAACTCTCCCCATCATCATCATTATTATCAGATACGTAATCATCAACATCCTCATCATCATCGTCGTCGTCATCATCACCATCATCATCATCATCGGCATGCCAATGGATGTAGAATCAATTATCTATCAGCTTGTTCATTTGAGTCAAGTCATCCATGTCCAATCATCCCAGCCATCAATATGTCCTTCAACCGACCATCCATCCATTCATCCAACAATCAATCAATCAATCAATCCACTCCGTTCGATGGAATTAGCCATGTTTTCATTGAAAAAGTCGAGATTTTATTGCAGTCGAGATTTTATCCAGTCGAAACTGGAAATTATGATAATGATTGTGATTGATTGAGAATGGCAGGATGAATGGATGGGTAGCTGGATAGATGGATGGAGAAATACTTGGATATGACTGGATAGATGGTTGGAGGAATGGACAGACGAAATGATGGACAAAAGGATATATAGAAGGATAAGATCATAATGGATAGAAGGATGGATGTGCAGGTGGAGGAATTCATATATGGCTGGCTGGGTGGATGGATGGGATGGATGGATGGGCGGATAACGAAGGGCGATAGGAAGAGTAAGATCCAATCTAATTTCCAATCGGCAATCAATCATGGAGATGATCTCGAGGGAACCAATCCAAAGCCTTTCCGTTTTTTCCAGCCACATTTGGACCGGTGCTTTCCACTCCATCTTCCGAGATCTTTTCGCTCTTACGTTCATTCCATCCATCCACCCATCCATCCGTTCATCCACCCATCCAGCCATACAATCCATCCATCTACCCTCCCACCCATTCATCCACCCATTCATCCACCCATCTATCCATTCGTCCATTCATCAGGGGTGTGTGAGTCCATTGGACGTGATGCTACGCAGGAATTGTGTTGACACAAACAAGATGGCGTGTTGTCCTTATTCTGCAAACTCACTTCTTCCTTTTATCACATCATTACTTGTTGTTGTTGCTGTTGTAATTTTCAACTCTGAATTCTTTGATCATTCTAAAATCCTAACAATTCTCCTTGACTCAATCAATCGATGCTGTAATTTTAACAATAAAGTATTTAATGTAAACTAACAATAAAGTATTTAATGTAAATTAACAATAAAGTATTTAATGTAAACTAACAATAAAGTATTTAATGTAAAAATAAAATCCATCCAAATCCAAGTGCTGCTGTGAAACCAGTCACTGAGCATTTCAATCGTCTTCCACCAGCAAATTGGAATCAATTACAGGTCAATCGAAGCCGTAGGTCGTCTGGTCTTCAAGTGAGGCAAAAGTACCGCTGAATTGCATGGTCTGACTGGTCTGACGTGGTGGATTGGAGGTCGTCTTATTGATTAAATGCAGCCCCATCCTACCCTACTCATTCTACCCTATTCATCCTACCCTAGTCATCCTACTCTATTCATCCTACCCTATTCATCCTACCCTATTCATCCTACTCTATTCATTCTATCTTATTCACCCTACCCTACTCATTCTACCCTATTCATCCTACCCTATTCTTCCTACCCTTCTCATTCTACCCATCGTACTTATCATCCTACTTAGTCATCCAAGCGGCAGCGGCGTCCCAATCTCTTATCCAGAACCTCATTACTCACTCGGACACGATATCACAAGCGGATGAGGCTTAATTTCGAAGAGTGCCTGTTCCTTTTTCTTGATGTCGCCTCGAGTTCGATCTCGGCCATCGGTCAAGATCCAAGATTGATTCGAGTTTTTGCCTTCCTCTTTGTTGTTCTAGCAAGATGAGAGGCGGAGAAGAAAGATTGGGAGAATCAATGACTCGAGGTCGGGATTTGGGGAGATTGAGTAGCTGGCTGGGTAGACGCTTGAGTGAGTGGATGAAGGTGGATGAACGGCTGTGATCGGTTGGGACTAACTGGCTGGAACAGATTCACATAAGGCACAAACTGTTGATTTGGCATTTTGGTTTATCGTTAAATGCAAAAAAATATGAACATATCATATTAAGGAGATAAACAAATCATAACCTCTCATCCATCGATCATTTTTACACACCCCGCACGGTTTTTTATCCTTCAGTTCGCCCGGTAAACAAACATCCGATACTCAATACGTGAGCAGCTCCATGCAGACATATTTTTATTTTTTCCATTTAAGACGTTATATCGAGATTTTGAGACTTCACATTAAAAAGAACTTATTCACCATAAGGGAGGGAATAAGGAGATAAGGAATAAGGAAAACATGGCATTTAAAAAACACGAAAGGAAATTATTTTTTCGTTCCCCATATGAAGTGCATATTCGCAACTCATCATCATCATCATCATCATCATCATCATCATCGTCATCATCATCATCATCATCATCATCATCATCATTTGTGGACCTCCTCAGTCGGGGATTCGAATTAGTCCTCCTTGCCAAGGAATGAAAGTGGAATTTTTAGTGAAAGTGGAAGAACTATCCATGGATGGGTGGATGATGGGTGGGTGATGGGTGGATGATGGGTGGGTGATGGGTGGATGATGGGTTAGTGTGGGTGGATTGTAGGTGGATGACGGTTGGAAGATGGGTAGATGATGGGTGGATGAATCCATCCAAGGATGGACGATGGGTTTATTACGGCTGAATGGCGGATTGGTAGACCTCGAGGAATTCCACTTTGATTGAAAATTTCAACATATTTCCAAAGAGAATTGTTTAGGATTAGAATTAGGATTATTTTTGTTGATCTCTGTTGTAGGTTGTTGTTGTTGTTGTTGTTGAGTATTGTTGAGTATTGTTGAGTCTTCAACATCATCGTCGACGTTGTGTGCAATTGCGATCTTTTGATATGTTTCCATTGGCTGACACCAGCCAATCAGAGCGATTCAGACATAAACAAACCTCGACCTTCAGGAGATGAATCATCAAGCTGTGAATTGATTCGTCATTAATTCAAGATGAATTGATTCGATGAATTGATGAAGAAGAAATCCGGTCGGAGCATTAAAAGATTGAAAGATGGAAAAGGTGAAAGAAGTAGCTTGGAAAGCATTACGATAGTTGGAAGACGAAGGTTTTTTTTCAAAATAAAAATGGGATTTCCCAAGAACGGGTTTATCCCGCTACTCTCAACAACCGGTGTTTATTTCTGTAACATGGTGGAGCGTATTTTCGTCGATTGTTGAGCGTCAGGTGATGATGAGTGGAAGAGAGATAAGGTGATCCACGACGTTGCTGAGTTGATGGGGAACGGATGAGGGTTGGTGGATGACAATAACAGCAATGTGACTAATTACATTATCATCAGCATCGTCGTCGTCGTCGTCATCATCATCTTGGTCATCATCATTATTATTATTATTATTATTATTATAAATGTTATTATTATCATCATCATTCTTCTCTTCCTCCTCTTCATCATAGCCATCATCATCATCATCAAATATCAATAATAACTTCTAATCAGTGATCTGCGTCCATCCACGTCACAGGGAAAATCCCTCATTACGGACAGAGCTCATTTGGCTAAGGACGGTCTCCGGCCGGAGCTTTCCAGCCATTACGGGGCCGATTACGGCCAGTACACGGGGGGATACGGGGATAACGCCGGTAACGATCTCTCGTCCCCCCCTGTAAAGATCCATAAACTGATGCGAGCTGATGAAGTCCTTTGTGATTGTTCAGACAGATAAACATATTGGTCTGCTGATGTCAGCCATTAATGTCAACAACAGAACAATGACCCATCTCTGAATGCCTGGAAATTGAGCCATTGTTACGGCAGAAGGGATCTTAAAAGCCCGATGGAGAGAAGAGTCGAAAGAAGGAGAATAGAGAAAGAGATGGAAAGCGATGTTTTGGAGGGGTGTTTGGAGGGCCCGCAGACCACATGGTCATCCTAGGTGACCCGATTTTTTTGTTTTTGTTTTTTTTTCCGAACATAAAAAATTAATTTTTGCTAAAAAATCAACCTCTTACATAAAATAATTGTAAAAATGTAAAATATATTGCTCTGGAATCATGATTTGGTTTGATATTATCGGTGGGGAGGTCGTAGATGTGTTTCCTTTTTTTATGGCTAATTTTTATCACTTGCATCTTATCAGCATCATCAGAGGATGACAACGACGACGACGACGATGATGATGATGAGGAGGACGACGACGATGATGATGATGATGGTGGTGGTGTTGATGGAGATGAGGATGACGACGAAGACGACTGCGATGGATGATGATCATGCAGGTGATATTCAAATACAGGTAACATCGTCACTTGGGGAACAAAGGCATCATATTTCATTGAATTGTCCTCAACACAAATTACGGACGTCATACAAGCCATGGAGCCTCTATTGTCTAACAAATAACCATTAGCCAAGCAAAACTCATAATTATAGCACAACAACAGTTTCATAATTATAAATAATAATAATAATAATAATAATAATAATAATAAGAAGAAGAAGAAGAAGAAGAAGAAGAAGAAAATATTACTCATTTTCACAATCTCAAGCCATAAATTATCCTGGATATTGAAAGATCAATCATTCAACCAGCTAATCAACCAACTAACCAATCAATCAATCAATCAATCAACCTGGCAATCAATCAACCAAACAAACGGTGAATCTTTCTCACATGCAGCAGCTTAATAGAGTTTGTAAATCCCTCAATCCGAAAGTTTTCCACGCCACTGTGATTAGCATTCCTGTTACCATGGAGATCATCGAATGCCAAGGTTAGCCGGAAAGATGTGTGTGTGTGTTTGTGTGTGTGTGTGTGAATGAATAAAATATGAATGGAGCATTCACACCAAGTCTCTGCATTAAAAATTCATCGCACAGGTAAAACTGTAATTTCACGAATCAAAGACGTGCATTGAGGAGACCACCTCACCTGAATGGACCCACCCGAAGAGAGGGGTGTCTAGCTCACCTGAATGGACCCACCCGAATAAAAGGGGGTCCAACTCGAAAAAAAAAGACCATTGAGAATAAGAATTCGTAAAACAGTCGGCTAACCGATTAAATGGCTCACCGTTATAACAGCTAACAACATGAGGACGAGCTGGGGAATCGACCATGCGATACGAGGAGGGGGTCTAACCGTGGATAATTGACGGAGGCAGGAGGGGGGTTAGCTACCTAACTATCTGGGCGTGTGTTTTGACGGCGACGAGTTCGGCTAACAATGCGATCGCTAAATGCACATCTGCGCGACGTCGTTGTGCACGTGAGAGCGTCATCGATCGTCAATTCGATGTCACAGATGCGAGTCGTCGTTTTGTACATTGAGAGACAATAATCATCGAAGACAGGTGCGTGATCACCGCTGCTCAATGTTCTCGCTTGAATGGCTGAATTATTTCGATTCATTGTGAAATTGGGGGAATGGTTTCCTCGGTTGGCTGGCTGGCTGGGTGTGTGCCTGGTTGGGTGGGTGTGTACCTGGTTGGTTGGGTGACTTGACAGGGAATGGGTGGCTGGGGGAGTGAGCTTCGAAGCAAAACCAAGGGGATGAAAGCATTTAATTTATATGAGCATTTATTGATTTTTGTTCTTCCTTCTCCCCATGTCCCTCCCTTCCCCCTCAAAAAAAAAATAAAAACGAAAACCACCCGCGATTCTCATTAGCGCCCGCTAAGCGTACTAATATCCACTTCAAGTGAGACTGATCCAGCCATTAGTCACAGCTTGTCGAACGGACGTCCATCCGTCCGCGGCTAGCCGGGTGGGGTACCTCGTCGGGGGAAGGGCCGGGAAATTCTATTTATTTAGCGATGATTTATCCGCTTGAAGAGCCATAAATCAACAACTAAGGTTTAATAACGTCTGCTCGCAGCGCGCGCAACTTGTTTATTGCCTTGTTACGTTCGACTGATTCAGTCTCTCGTTGTACACTCTGTACAAAGTACAATGTAGTGTGTATTGTACGTTGTACACTCTGTACAAAGTACACTGTAGTGTGTGTTGTACGTTGTAGTGTACACTCTGTACAAAGTACAATGTAGTGTGTGTTGTACGTTGTAGTGCACACTCTGTACAAAGTACAATGTAGTGTGTGTTGTACGTTGTAGTGTACACTCTGTACAAAGTACACTGTAGTGTGTGTTGTACGTGTATTGTGAACAGTGTGCAGTGTACGTATTACGCAACTGTCGCCTGGTTGAGTTTATGAAAGACGTGTTTGAATAAATTATTATAATCGTCATTACTACTATTGTTGTTGTTGTTGTTGTTAGTATTTTTATTATTGTTATTGTTGTTATTATTATTACTATTATTATTATTGTTGTTATTGTTATTGTAATTATTACTATTAATATTACTATTATTATTATTATTATTATTACTTATTATTATTGTTATTGTAGTTATTGTTATTGATTTTTTTGCGCAAATGTCAGACGCTTTTCCGATCAATTTGTCATCTCAGAGTGAAATGTGTGTCTTGAAAGTGTTTCAAAAAGAGGTGAACCTTGCAACCAGATACATCTCGATGGAGGAGAAATTGTAAACAAGATATTATTTATTATTACTGTTATTATTATTATTATTATTATTATTATTACTATTATAAATATCATCATTATTATGATTATTAGTATTGTAATATAACATATATTATTATTTTAATGACTTTAATAATAATAATAATAATAATAGTAATAATAACAGTAATAATCATCATAATAATTTGTAATAATAAAAATAAGATTAATTTGTATCAAAGTATACTTTTGCTTTATCTTATTGAACGAAAGACCTACCTTGGTGTGACTTCATCCACGGGAACATGGGCTGAACATTGGCCCCCTCCTCCACGGCCTCCTCTTCCTCTCCGTCATCGTCTCCCGCACCTCCGTCGACACCGCAGCCACCGTCCTCGCTGTCGCTCAAGCCGCCGCCTCCGTTTTTGCTCTTGTCGCCTGCGCCGCTAGCGTCTTCAGATTGCAACTGGCCGCTGTTGAGCGCTATGGCCATGGGCTGAGGACTTCTTGAATCCCCGTCAAAACCTTCATCCCGACCGCCCTTGACCGACATGTCCCCGGCAATCTCAGGACTAATGCCGTCGTGGAATGGATCGATGTTGTTATTCTCTCCGGCAATCCCGTATTCCCTCATGGCCTGCGTCCCCTTCGGCCGCTGCTTCTGGAGGGCCGGGGTCGTCTTACCCCCTTGACATTTCTGCATCTGAGCTGCGGCAAAGTCTTCGTTCTCCGGTTTGATTCCGTTGACTGACTGGTGGCCGAGGATCTGAGATCCATTCGACATCATCATCTGCTTGATCATGTCATTGCCATTGTCCTCCGAAGAGAAGGGCCTATGGCTGACAAGACCCATCCCGCCGGCCTCCATCATGCTTGATTTTGTCGACGAACCGTGATGGTTTGACTGCTTCTGCTGTCCGCTGCCAAAGTACTTGCTGGAGGTCGTGGATGACGATGACGAGGACGAAGCCGATGAATTGGAGTTGGAATTTGAAAGAGGAGGTGATGAACTCAGGTCGTTCCCCAGACCGCCACTACCACCACTACCATTTCCGTTCAGGTGATTTGACATACTGCTTCCCCGTCCGAGCAACTGGGAGTTATTGCCAGAGCCCAGAGACTGGTGGTGACTGTGACTGGCCGAGTACCTACCGGCCGAGTTTGCCGCCGCTAAGCCACTCCCGTAGCCGCCGGTCATGTAGCGGGAGTCGTCGAGGATCGGCGATTGTTGGAATGGTGGATGAGACTGTTGGGCGCTGACGTACGCCCCGAGAGCTGACTTGTAGCCATAGTCCTTTACATCCGTCTGGCCGCTAAGATCAGACGGCTGGAGATAGCTGGAGTAGAGATTCTGAGGGTAAAGTGGACTACAGTGGAGAGCCGATGACGAACTTGAATCGTGATCTGATCCGCGGTATCTTGGGCCAAGTCCCCCGAGTCCACTGTTCCTTAGCTGACTGTCAAGAGATAAGTTCTCCTGGCCTGCCAAATCTCCAGTTGAGGGCTGATACCTGTAAGGCCCGATGGCCGAACCGCTTCTGTAACTGTGGTGCACCGAGGCTAAAAGGTCAGGGTCGTAGCCCATCATAGGATGCTGTTGTTGGCCCAAGTCGGATAGATAAAGGGGAGATTGAGCCGCCCCGGTCGAAGAACCGCCCAAACCGTCTGGCGGCAGGATGCGCTCGTGCGGCTGGTAGTAATTCATGCGTGACGATAAGGTCAGATTTCAACGGATGGGTTGGTCAGAGGGGTAAGGGGGTTAACTTCGATCAATTGAATGGTGTCTAAAGATGAACGAATTGTCTTCGGATGTAACTTTTGCGCCAGAGTTTCAAGTTTCAGAAGAAGAAGAAAGTTCACAGACTTTCACAGACCTGTTGAAGGGAATGAGAATGTGGAATAAGAATTTTGATCATAACATATTTTATTTTTTGAAACGGCACAAATAAAAACTGTCGTAAGTTGTAAATTATAAATAATTTTTTGAGTAAACAAAACCAAAAAATGCATCCGGCATCGCTCGGATTGTAAATCAAAAGCAACCATGGAGACCGTGAATGCGACACAAGAGAGAATGAATTAGACTTCTTTTAATTCGAAGAATGATGAACGAGTTTCCATTGATTTCTTTTACTCCCCCAAATGGCCATCAAACGATTACCTCCCCACCCAATCTTCCTACTCATCTACCCACCGACCTATCCCCCCCCCCCCATTCTCAAACCATCCGACCGACTGCCCTCGATAATGCGAGATGAAAAATGTCCATTGAAAACCCTCAGTCAGCCAGCCACACAAAGGTGTCCGTGTAAAGGATGCGTCTTGAATGAAACAGAGAGAGAGAGAGAGAGAGAGAGAGAGAGAGAAAATCTCAGACCGCCTACAAAGAATCCATTGTAATCCCTCGGCCGAGGCGAAGGGGGAGACACGTTCCCATGGCAACCGCTCCATAAAAACCGGATCGCCGCCATCGGAGCCGATCGGAGAGCGAGCTCGGCTGATTTGTTGTCCACCCGTCCGTTTAACCATCTATCCACCCATCCATCCATCTATCCACCCATCCATCCATCTATCCACCCATCCATCCATGTATCCACCCATCCATCCATGTATCCATCCATCCATCCATGTATTCACCCATCTATCCATGTATCCACCCATCCATCCATGTATCCACCCACCCATCCATGTATCCACCCATCCATCCATCCACCCATCCATCCATGTATCCATCCATCTATTCATGTATCCACCCATCTATCCATGTATCCACCCATCCGTCCATATATCCACATCTCAGACTCTAACGCAGAACCTAACCATAAATAGATGGATGGAAGAACGGGTTAATGAATGAGTTGACGAATGGGTGGATGAATGGTTAGATGAATGAGTGGATGAATGGGTGGATGGAAAGGTAGATGAGTAAATGAATGAGTGGGTGGACAGGTAGATGTATGAGTGGGTTAATGGATGGATGGAAAGGTGGATGAGTAGTTGAATAGATGAATGAGTGGATGTATAGGTAGATGAATGAGTGGGTGTATAGGTAGATGAATGAGTGGATGTATAGGTAGATGAATGAATAAATGGGAAGATGAATGGGTGGTTGAATGGGTGGTTGAATGAATAAATGGGAAGGTGAATGGGTGGGTGAATAGCTGGGTGGATGGGTGGTTGGATGGATGCGTGGATGGACTTAAGAAAGGCGAAAGTTAATCAGACGAATGAGACTTGGAAAGACGTGGAAAGATGGACTGAATGCGGAGGAAGACAAAGAAAGAAAGAAGATGATTTACGTCCGAATCATTCTCTCGCGTGTCTCCTCCGCGGTCCGCGTTTCCTGTGTGCTTTTCCAGGACTTTCTGTTATCTACTCGGAGTCTGCTTGTAATTATGACGATGATATTATTATTATTGATGTTGTTACTATTAACTTTGCTATTATTATTATTATTATTATTATTATTATTATTATTATTATTATTATTATTATTATTATTATTATTATTATGGAACTTTCATATTATTCCTCTCGGCCTTCCAGCCGGTGAAGGATGAATCCGGAGCACTACCAGTACTCTTAATGATTCATCCAAGCACTTTCCGTAAAATGTGGACAGTGCCCAACAAAGTATTTTTTTGAATCTCCGAAACCTTAGGACGTCCTGGTATCAACTCCACACCTTTCGTGAAGTCTTTTCTCAACGTTCCGAGTGCTCCTACGACCACCCGGACGACCTTGGTCTTCACATTCCACATCCTGTTAATTTCGATCTCCAAATCCTCGTACTTGCTAATTTTGTCAGCTTCTTTAAGAGCGATGGTTTATCGTCAGGGACGGAAACATCGATCAGCACACAAGTCTTGGATTGTCGGTCGTGGATGACAACGTCAGGTCTGTTGGCTGAGATTTTTCTGTCCGTGATTATTGAGTCCCACAAGGTGGTATTCTCGTTTATATTTACCACACTTCGGGTGTGTGTTCGTACCATTTGTTGGGAACTTCACGACCAAACTCACGGCAAACTACCCAATGAACATAGCTGGCCACCATGTTATGTCGGTGCAAATATTCAGTTGATGCCAGCATAGAACAACCTGCCCTTATGTGGCTCACGGTCTCTTGGGCCTTGTCACAGACTCTGCAATTGCCCTCGATCTACTTCCTTAAGATCTTACGTTTATGGTATCTGATATATTATTATTATTATTATTATCGCATCAGATGTGGATTATATTATGCTGATGTATGCTCATCACGATCACATCATGCCTGTTTGTCGTGCACACTTAATAAGTAAGTAATAAGATATTTACGAATGTTTTATGAATTTATGAATTTAGTAAATCAGTTTGTATTACTCCGTGATGATGACAGCATTGTTATTTTATTATAATATATTGGACATAAATCTCACAAAATGCATAATTCAGAATAATCAGAAAAATTCAGAAAAAGGACCATCGAAGGGGTGAATTCCCGTCAGTGTCAAGTACTTTTTGGAATTTTACGCTGTCACTTCATGAATCATGACCTGTTCACGATGTCATGTCATGCACTCGTGTAGATCGTCATTTGTGCATGACAGTAAATTATTGGTAGCATTTTGTTACATGTTACATTACATTGTAAGGATTTACAGTCATAATTTGTTGTGCATTGTGCATCGTGCATGACTGTATGCAATATGCTTCGTATAGCTGAGAGCACGTCATACGAGACTAGTTAATGTAATAATAATAATAATAATAATAATAATAATAATAATAATAATAATAATAATAATAATAATAATAATAATAATAATAATAATAATAACAATAGTAATAACAATAATAATAATAATAATAATAATAA
>MPNW01000846.1:0-26465 GCA_011800805.1 Hirudo medicinalis
TAATAATAATAATAGTAATAATATCGCCAGCAGCAGCAACAGCAACAATAATAATAATAACACCACCGATAATAATAATAATAAATAAAATAAAAACAACCATAACACATAGGCTGGCGACGAACAAACCCACGAAGACCACAATAACCACAAAAGACAAGGACATCAGCTCGTGCAAACCCCGAACGGTGAAAAATGTACAACTTTCCCGCACCGGTGACAATGGCCCTACCGGTGGTAATGATCGTACCGGTGGCAATGAACGTACCGGTGACGACGCTAATGCGAGGAGGGGGGTTGAATAAATGAATCCCCGGCTAATGCTACTCAAGCTCTCAATGCACATCAGTGAATTTACGACTGCGACCTCGACGACTGGGACTGTGCCGGGACACGACAAAACTCCGGCAGCGCTTCACCACCGGAGGAGAAGGTTCGACGAAAACAAAGTGTCACGTGGCAAACGGAATCGGAGTGGAGAAGTTGCAAGTAGTCGGCAAATGAATGATGGACTGCCAGAAAGACGCAGGAGCTCGTGCAATGTGTCGCACAGCATCGGACGTGATCCGAGCCAGGCCACACATCGAATAACAACGTTCGTAACCTCCTGGAACTGCACTCGATCGGACGAACAAAGAGAGAAACAACCGATCGCCGACAGATGAACAGCAGACGACAGATTTCCCGGCAAAAAAGAATTCGAATGGAATTTGCAAATTCCCGAACGACTCGAACCGATTCGTGTTCAAAATTACGAGTTCAAACAAAAGGAATCGATTTATTAAAAGAACCATCATCATCATCACCACCACAACAAGAGCACATGAGGGAGGAGGCAGAATCAGGACAGGTGGAAGGACTTCTGGCCTTCTTGGGTGGCCAACAGGAGCTTTTCTTTCGTCACCTCGACGTTCGTGTATTCGGGAAGCTTGAAGTAGTTGACGCAAGTCATGACCGAGGGAAGGTAGTTGTCGGGATTGTCCGTGTTCTCGACCGACTTTCTGACGATGGTCAGCGGAGGGTTGAGGCTCTTGAGACCTGAAGGTCGACAGAATTGAACATTAATTGTCGATTAATTTCCTAATTACCATCAATTAATCAATCAATCAATCAGTGGTTAACAAGTTAACTAGATCGAATAATCGTTAAAAAATAACCGATTACATAACTAATTAACGTCATGCAGTTAATCGGTATTCAAACAACTTTTTAAAGATGACAATCATGAAATCATTTAACACGGGAAACCAACGACCACCACAACAGTCACAAAATCTTCTTCAACTCACCTCCGACGGGCAGTTTGGGGGAGCCCGTCGTGAACTGGACGAAGAGCCTCTGCTGCTCGGCATCGAACGAAGACAAGACTTCGAAGAGGAATTTGATCGGCCGGGAGTCCATGGAGTAGCCGTGGTCCACTCGGCAACATTCGCCGAGGTACCTCGTGCTCCAGGGCTCGAAGTTGTTTCCGCAGAAAAGCATCTCCATCTGATTTTGTATTGAAATTTTTAAATTTTAAAGACGAGTTTTTATTTTTAATAAAATACTTTGTGAATCATAAATCGCAGAAGACAACCGACCCTATTGTAGTCAAGAAATTATAATTATCAAATTATAGTTATTAAATATAATTATAATTAAACAAAATTATAGCAACGAACACCGACCTCTTCGGGGTGGAACAATGACAACTGAGACATTGAGAAGATCGACTCGAATCCTTCCTTGAGAGCTTCCAGCTGCTTGCCTGGGCCTTCGTGGAGCATCCAATGAACAAGAAGCTGTAATGAATAAATAATTAGGTGGTTAACATTCATAACTGAAATAAATATTAATAACCAGCCAATCATGGAAATTTGAAATAATTATGATAATGTTGAAGCTTTACGGACTCTGGCTTGGATGATTTATAACAAAATTTAACGATCAACGAATGACTTAAATAAATTATAACTTTTATTATGTTCAAATGCAGCCCCATAATAATAATAATAATAATAATAATAATAATAATAAAGTAATAACAACAATAATAATGACAATAAATAGTAATGATAATAAATTAATAAAAGCCCACCTTCAGATATTCTTCAATGTTGTTGAGGCCGAGCATAATGTCTTTGCCACCCCTCTTCATTTCAATGTTGGGGAATCCCGGGAGGCAGAAATCGATGCCGAGGTCGTCGAAACTGCACCCGTCGACCGTGAGGCTGCTCAGGGCCAGACTGCGGCTCTCGGTGGTCTGAAGAGATTAATAATTAATTATTATTCGTAAAAATCTATAAATCCGACTCGGTTAATGACAACTCGAACGATTTAAATATCGTTCCCGTGATCGACGACCTCATTAATATTAATAAAACGTGCTCACGTGCGATTGGTCGGCTTCGATTGTTTTCTTCTGCCTGAGTATATCAAGGAGCTGCTGGACGAACTTGGACACCATGGGAAGGACGCTGTCGAGATCAGACAGGCTGAGACCGTGCTTAGGGTTGTTGCCGGAGGCTGAGTTAAGCATCCATTTGAACAGAGATTTGCTCAGTGGGAGGTCCAACTAAATAGTTGAGGAATAATTAATATTATAATTTGCCAAATAATAAATGATAAGGAAGTCAGAAATAAGTTCTAATCAAAATGATCACTGACTACAATTTTGAAGAAGAAAAAGCAACACTAATAAAAATAATAATGATAATAATAATTCTAAAAATTATTATAATAACGATAATAAGCTTTTCAATCAACATACCATCCTGGAATCCATAAGAGCTTTGGCCATGAACTTTCCAAGGAACTTGAACTTTGACCTGATCTTGTTGACCTGAGGTGCCCTCACTGACTTGTGTATGGGTGAGGGGAACAAGCCGCAAGACGAGAACGTATACTTGGACTGAGTGTCCTTCTTTGATTCTTTGAAAAAATGTTTTTAAAAAAAATTAGAAATCACGACAACAATTGTCACATTGTCACATCGTCAGCACCGAGCACAACGACAACGTTTCATGTCAACACACTATGTGCTGTTTTCTTGTAAACCGGTGCCAGTGCAAATAACATACAGGATGTTACATGAATTTGATGAAGAACAACAATATGGTAATCACTTGTCTTTAACTTTATGCAGCACGTTATTATTATTATTGTTATTATTAATTACTAACCATCTGCATTAGAAACTGGTTCCCCGTTCCAGAGTTCAAGGTCGTGCCTTTGAAGTTCCTTTGACACCAGAGCATAAAATTCCATGGTCGGTCCGAGACCTGTACCGACCTGTTGCAAACGGGGTTGAAATCATTATCATGACCATCACCATCATCATAACCATATTAATCAGTTAACATATTAATCGTTAATAATCACCCTCACAACCATTATCATCAACATCTTATTAATCATCCTCATCCCTCTCATTGCCTGTCATCCTTACCTCGTTCTCGTACTGAATCTCCAGTAACGCTTTGAAGTTGCTCATGTCGCCGATGAGTTTCTCGGCCTGCTTGAGAATGTCATCCCTCGATATCGTGGCCTGCGTCATCGAACGAGAGTCAGAATAAATTATCGAAACGTTCGTTGCGACCAATAGGCAGACTCCTAGAGCCGCGAAACTCCGCCCACCTTTCTTCTCTCCAGCCTCGGCACCACCCTGTCGTTGTTCTCCGAGCTGCTTCCCTGGTCCTGATTGGATTCCCTCTGCACACGGTGCATGGCACGCTCCCTGTCGAAGGCCGTGGCATAGAAGAGGAGCTGCCTTGTCTCGAACGGCAGCAGGAATGAGCTGGTAATATTATTAACATTAAGAAATTAATATTTAACAAGTGGTTAGTCATTAAATTATTATCAAGATGACGACGACGATCTGTTAAGTTATTAGTTAAAAATTCAAAAGGCATATCCGTTCTCGTTCGTGCGACTCTCAATAACATAGCATTATAATCGTATTACAACAATAACAACTAAATGAAACATTGTCGTGCACTCGACCGACCTCGTCCTTGCAATCTGCCCGAGCCAGGGTGGCAGGTTCCCGGTCATGATGGACAGGGGGTCCTGGAGCTGCCTGTTGGCCTTCGACGTCAACTTGCCGCTCGAGAAGTCCTGATTCATCAGCAGCGAGGGAGCGTTCAGCTTCTGATTGGTGGATAGATAAATGTTAATTAGGTTCATTCTGATTACATCAATTACTACTAAGCAACATGAAATTAGCATTAAGGATGACAAAAACCCATAATAAGTTAGCTAATATTAGTTATAATATTGACATTACAATAAGTATAATAAATTATAAAAAATACTAATAACAACCATAATAAATTATCCAAAAGAGTAACATCTTTGTTTAATTCATTTCCACTGACCTCAAATAGGATGCCCCAATGCCTGCTGAGGGCATACATGATGTTGAGGAGGGGCAGGACCTTGAGGGAAGGGTCTTTGAAGGTTAAGGACGTCGATGCGTGAAGGTCAAGTGCTTGGTCCAAGGATGAGCATCTGCTGAGGTCCAACTCTGCAGTAAAAGGTGAAAAGGGATATTAAATAAAAATTAATTCACGATTACAAATCAGTCAATTATGAATTATGCCACTCGCGAAAGGTCGCAATATGCAGTTGACCTTTGATCGCTTTCGAACCTCCCTTGCCTTTTGATTTGTCGGCCTTCGTCTTCTTCGGACTGGCAACGACGTCGGACGTCGGGGTTTGGAAGGCCTTTGAGGATCCCTCAGTTGCTGGTCTGTAGCTGCAAATGACATCATTCAGCATTCAGATTAACATTGCTTTTAAATTGAGGAGTTATAATAATAGTAACGATTATAACTAATATTATTATAATAATTATTATTTTATTATATTATTATATCGTTGCCATTGACAACTATGTCAGTGTTGAGCATGGCTGCAGCATCTAAGTTAATCCAACAAGATGAAAAATCAATTTATAATGCAGTCCTGTTTGTGATGTCAGTTTAAAATATTCAGCATAATCACCTTTTCATAATAATAAACAATAATAATAATAATAATAGTAATAATAATAATAATAATAATAACAATATTAATAATAATAATAAGTTCGTTTACAAAGCATTAGCATCAAGTGGCTCGTAGGTAATACATGTAGGTACTTCTTAATAAAAACAAAACCATTCCTAAAGAACATGGGCCTCACAAGATGGTGTGCGTGTTGGTCCAGATGCAGTTGGCTCCGAAAGTACTCTCCCAGTCGCCCTCCGTCTCGCCCTCCAGACCCTGCGCAACCCCGGCAGACCTCCCCAGGGTCGAATGGTTTCCGAACTGCCGAATGGCCTCGTAGACGGTCATGTTGTAGGGCAGGACGCGGTCGTTGAGGACGAATTCGATGGAGTGCGGTTGGATCAACTGCTGCGACGTATTTTGATGTCGGCGACTGCCGCCGCCACTGCCGGCTGTCGCAGGGGTAGCGGTCGAAGTGGTGGATGCGTTCTGGTGCTGATGCGAGGAGGTTGAGGGCATGTTGAGTCCCTCTTCGATCTCGTCATCGCTGGCCTCCTCGTCCTCTTCGTCATCGTCGTCACCGCTCTGTACGATTCATGCGATGAATGGCAACATCATCAGCAAGGATAACGTAAGGATAGCAAATCTCATCTAATCATCAGTAATAAAAGAATGCAATCATCATCATCATCATTTACCTGTTCCTGGTCACCCACCTGCCTGGCCTTGGCAAAGCCTCTCATGAGGAGGTACCTCTCAATGGCTTGCACCAGAGCCAGTGGGTCGATCTTGACCGGTCCACCTTTCCACTGCTTCAGTGTTGTACATGACGGGTGTCTCTGGAGATTGCACTGGCAAAGAGGTGGGTGATTAATTACGTTAATAACATAATTATAACAATAAATATATTTAATTACTCTAAGACTTTTAGTAATCATTTAATTAATTTATTTAATTACTTCAAGACGTTTAGTAATCATTGAAACATTGATGACCGACCTTGATCTGGTGCGTGTCGAAGAACCTAATGGCGTTGTTGCCTCCCCTCGTAAGGCTCGACCCGGCTGGTAGGTCATGAACTTTGACCTGAAACTGGAAGTCACAAATCAGCATTATGAAAAGTATCGACATGAAGTAGTTGGAATTCATTAGTGTAAGCGACAAGAAAAGATGAACAACGTACTTGTTCCAGGTGGTGGAAGCATGCCATTAGCTTCATCACAATACTTTGGAAAGGCCTTGTGTCCATGGTGTCCAAGTTCAGAGCCATCCTGGTGTCGGCGACCTTCAAGGGAAAGCGACGACGATGTTGAGAAGAGCAGTCAGTGCATCGAAAGAATGAAGTTATTTAATATATTAACATGTGCACATGATTATTGTTGTAAACAAAGAATTTTAAGTAAACTTTACCATGGGGCTCTTTAGAAACACAGTGAGGAATGTCTTGGCCCTCTCGTACCTCATGGCCATGTCGGCATCAGATACTTTGAGGTCGTGACCGGACGATCCCGATTTTGATCCCGACTTGGAACTCGGGGTGAGGTAGGAGAGCAGCGAGTCGAGTACCCCACTGTGGATCATTTCGAATGGGGAGACGTCCTCGTCCATCATGATCTTCGACAGCTCCCTGAGTCCCTCAACTCCACTTGACTGTGGTTTTTTTAATGTTTCATACATAATCGATGACGATTACTCACAAACATTAATAGCGGCAATTTCAATAACAGTACGAATAATAATGTTATATTATATTATTATTACTAATAATATTACTTATTATTACTTAATAATATTATTATTACCTCATCAAGGAGAAGGTTGTTGGCAGAGCAGAGTTGGTTGAGGCAGGTCAGAGCAGACATGGCAGTGTTGTTGGCTCCCTGTTCACCGTAGTACTTCTCACAGAACTTGGTCGCTGTCAAGGCAATGTACTTGTCAAGTAATTAACCCATCAATAACTAAATTAATATTGTAGCTATTTAGTAATAACATTTCATTAACAATAACATTAATATCTCATTACTGCCTCCATCCTACAGGCAACTACAAACCTTGTTCACAGATCCACTGCCTGATCTTCTCCCTCGTGTCCGAGGGGGCAGAAGGCATGGGCGCACTGGGTGGCGGGACACTGAAGGCCGGGGTATGGAACAGCTGTTGATGATTCGCCAGGTGGTGTCCTGGTATCACCATGGTTCCCTGTGGCTAATTAGATAAATAATTGTCACTTGCTACACAAATACTCCTAATAATAACAGTAATAATAATAATAATAATAATAATAACAATAACAACAACAGCAACAATCATGACATCATCTACACACATCACAGAGCACCAAACTCCAAAGACAACAATCATGGCTTAACAAATACCTCGTCAATTGCATCATTCGACTCAGAATCAACTGAGTCACTCACGAGTGGAGAAGCAGGGCGATCCATCTGCCTGTTGGAAGACCTGTTCCACTTGAGGCCCTGGAGGAAGCTCTGCGGCTTCGAGTTCCACCTGTTCTGTCTCAGGTGCGAAGACTGGTCCACGTCTCCCAAGAGGCCGTGAAGTTCCGAGGGAGTGGCCGGCTGCTGGGGTTGACCGGGGGCATAGAAACCGGGCATCTGCAGGATCTGCGGGGTGAGAGGGGGCTGCTGGTGCTGGCCGCCGTCCATCATCAGACCTACGCTCGCAGACGACGGATTGACTGCCGGAGTCATCTGCGGGGGGATCGGATTCGAGCTGCTGAAGGTTGCTCCCCTTCCTGACTTTCCTCCAGACATCCTCCTAGAAGATACCTTCTTGTGCTTCAAGACATTGCTGATTTTGCTGATTAAAATAAGTTATGCAGTCTCGTTAATACAAATACAAATATTTATGTGACGTGAATATAATTTGTTTAAGACAAGTATTGTTTTTTAACTCAAGAAATAAGGTCACTATTTACGAAGCAGTTGACTTAAAAGTAAAAAAAAAAGATCGAATTCAAGGAGCGGTGAAAATAATTGAAATCCAAATGTCAATCTGCAGAAAAGTGAAACTGAAACCATTATATTGGCAACAATATTAAAAAAAAGAAGCATATTAAAAAACAAGAGTCGAGAAAGTCTCGATTAACAATCCACGAGCAGCAACGAAAGGCAGGTCCCCACCCCCCTGAGCAAGGTTCGAACACGGAGCCGCACGTTTCCTCGGCAGACTCTGAGCGGCGGCGCGCCATCGACCCCTCGAACAAAAATCAAAACACTGACAGTCTCGGAGACACCGGACTTGAGCGCCCCGTGGGTCCGAGTGCCAAAGGACCGGCATCCGTCGAGCCCCCGAGCTGGCCAGGTAGGAAAGGGTGAGCAGATGGTAGTGGTGGCGGAGGAGGAAACTCTAGAGTGGGTTCTTGGAAAATGTGAAAGGATGGGTACGGTGGAGGAGGCGGTGGTAACCGAGCGTAAGGTGTTGCCAGATGGGGAGGCACGTGCAAGAAGGATTGTCTGAAAATGAGACGAAACCTTGCTTCATCATGGTGACTTGCTCTTGCGATTAATATTCATGACAGTGATAGTGATGGTGATGATGATGATGAACATGAGAAGCTTGTGATTAGTTAAAGGAGTAAGTACATCTTGGGTCACCAAACAAGACAATTTAATCATGCACCCATTGACCTACGAAGCACTGAATGATTCTGAAAACCTTACTAAAGTCATCACTACTTATTAATGATGTCAAAACATCACATTGTCATCAAGGCACATATGCTTCATTATCATAAAATCATCTTTAAACAAAACAACAGATCTGTCCAAAATCATTCACGAAATTGCCTACCTGAATGATCCAGACCCCTGTTGGGGCAATGGTGGGGGCATCAGGGTACTCAAAAGGGGCTGGTGGGGAAACCCGGCATTCCTCGTGGATCTCCCCGAACCGGGCACGACCGGGATCGCCCCACCGTTGTTGTGGTTTGAGTTGGTTGGCGTGCTGAGGATCACCGGATGGATTTGCTGTTGATGAGGCATGTTGGACGACGCGGACGCGCTCAGGTCCATGACTTCGAGGCCTGTCTGGGAAGGATGGGCAAGCTGCTGGTCGGGGGTGGTGAGGCTGGACATAGAGCTGGTGGCAGGAAGATCTCGGAGCTTCTTGATCTGGTGCATGACGCCTGCAGGCGATTCAGAGTTTAAGGATCAGAAGGTAAAGCCAAATCGTCGGCCAAAATTATGAATCGATACGAAGATGTAGATGAATATTCATTATTATTTTTATATGCAAATTATCTGTGACTCCACCCACCTTCCCTGCAGAAGTGAACGTTGAATATTTCGGGCAGTTTCTCCACGAGGACGAAAGCCATCTGGATGCTGACGACGACGACCTTGAGATCCGTCGAGGCCATCATGGCAGCTATGTGACTGCGACAGAAAGCAATATAATGAAGTAACAGCAACAACAACGACAACCAGAGTCCGGGGTAATTAACATGCAGCAATTGATGCCATTAAAAGGTCTGGGCTTGAAGTGCAAATGAGGCAAGCATCAGGCGATCAAACCTGACCGACTACAACAAAAACCGACCTCGATACGTTGCACATGGGTAGCACGCTCTTCAGGGGTTCGGCATTCCCGTAGTAGATGATCCTCATGAGGGCCTGCAGACACTTGTGTCGAATGGAAGATCCGGCCTGTCGACGGACGGGCAATAATAAGTTAATCGACGACTTTGTGATTACTATTCATTACGTTAGGCCGTGCTTGGAATTCGATTTAACTGACCGAGGAGTTGTACACTTCGTACAAAACGCAGAAGAGGGTCTTGATGAAGGAATCTCCGAGCTCGGGGCTGTCCTTCAGGGCGACCTCTCTGGCATCGATCTTTGACTGCTGATTGGCAGCTGATCATGGGATATTAAGGATATCAGTTTATGGTTTGCCATTTGGTTTGACAGTTAGGCTTTGGCATTTAATTTTGGTTCATGATGAACTTAATGAACCCTTGCAGAACCATGATCTCAGTTATAATATTACCTGCGATAACACGCATCACAATAATCCCCTAATGCCTAACCCTAACGGATTACAATGATCGTACGATACATGCAATAGTTACAAGTAATAGTCGACCGATAATCTCCAACGATCAAACCAACCGTGGTGCGAGTTGTGGCTGTTGTGGGCTTTCCGCTTGACTTGTCGAGTGGTTCCAGTGTCCTCGTTTATTTGCTGGTGGGACTCGAAGTCCACCGTGTAGTTCACCCCAAAGATGCACAGGTTCACCTCCCTTTCTCCAGACTGCAGGGCGGACTGCAAACGAGGTCATCGATTGGATGAAAGTCAAGATAGAGAGCTTAAAAGTCTGAACCAGCTGTGCGAGCTAGCGAGCAAGGTACGTCACATTTCATAAGGAATGCAATGAAGTTAGTTCAAGATATAATGCTGTGACTAATGAGTGTTAAATGGACATCAAAAAAATAATAAAAAATAAAAACAAAAATAAAATAATCATTGATTGGCTGCCTGCTCATAATCTCAACCTGTAGAATGGGACATATTTTAAATCGACCAATGGCATACCTCGATGATCCTGCAGTCAGCCAGGGCATACTGGTGCCAAACTCCGCGATCGTCCAACCACTGCCAGACGACGCCGTCTGCCGCATTGCCGAAGGACATTTTGAGGATCTGATCGACCGAGAAGATCCCATCGGTGGGAAGCTTTGGCATGAGTTCGCTGATAAGAAGGATGGCAAGTATTAAGTATAATCAATGACAAATGATGATAGTAATAGTAATAATAATAATGATGATGATAGCAATAATAATAATAATTATGATGATGGTAATAATAATAATAATGATGATGATGATGATGATAGAATTTATTTCATTTAGAGATGATGGAGGTGATGACACAGAAAAAGAGTCACGAAAATGAGTCAAACGAGCAGTAACCAGTTATCAAGCCAAGATATTATCAATTTAACTGCAATATGTAATAACTATAATAACAAAATAATTCGTTACAATATCTTTTCAATACATGTTTATCAAATTCTGTCATGTTCACTTTTAAATTAGCACTTGTGAGCATTGATATGTTTATATATTCGATATGTTTATATATTCGATATGTTTATATATTCGATATGTTTATATATTCGATATGTTTATATAATCGATATGTTTATATATTCGATATGTTTATATATTCGATATGTTTATATATTCGATATGTTTATATATTCGATATGTTTATATATTCGATATGTTTATATATTCGATATGTTTATATATTCGATATGTTTATATATTCAATATATTTATACATTCGATATATTTGTAAAAGTATTTGGTAATATTCTCACCCAATGAGGCAGACTATTTCATAGAGCTCTTGAGGGGTCCTTGGTGTCAGCTAAAAAAAAAACAAGGAATAAAGTTATTAATATTAATGATAATAGTAATAATAATTACAATAATAATAATAATTATTATTATTATTATTATTATCATGAATCATGCTCATCAGTGACATGATATTAGTGACATTTTTAACAATTTATAACATCACATTGTGACACTCAACTGACCTCGATGTTGAGGGATGCTCCTTGGTTCGTTGTCACCAGAAGACTGCAAAGTGTGTCGGCAATCTCTGCAGAATATTTCACGACAATTTACAATTTGGCATAAATTTTAATAGGTTACAAATTCAACTAAATTAATTTACATTACATTAACTTATTACATGAAATATTACATTACACGCTACATTAACGCATACATCCAATGAATGGATCTCCAAATACCATTACTATTACAATTATTAGGAAACTATTAATAGCATCCAATGGAAATTGAGTCCATTAAAATTGAAATTAAAATTTCAAGTCCTGAGAAGAAAGGCAACTCACTGAGGTTGAGGAGCTCGACGGCCAGTCCGGGGCATGTGGCACACATGGTGGCCAGCATGTGGACGACGGTCACAAACATGTTGCTGCTGATGAGGGGAGGAGTTGACACCAACTGAAACAACGGGGAGGGGTATATAGTATACTATAATATAATATATATACATTAATATATATAATTAATATAATATATATATATATACATTAATATTACATTAGTATTTTACTTATATATATATATATATATATATAAGTTACAGGGGTCAACAAATGACATCATTAAGGTTTTGATTAATATCATAATGAGGATTAATGAGATCATTATCATCAATGTCAATCGGTTTGCAATTCATTACGATCAATAATTATGGTTATCGTAACGATGATCATTACAATCATCATCATCGCCATCACCGATGCCAATGATGGTTGCAACTAATTAATTATCAATCAAGTACCAGTGTCAACATGTTGTTGAGAAATCCTCCCGTGGCAATCTCCCTGAGGACGTCCTCGTCCGAGTGGAAGTTCTCGACCAATCTCGACATGCTGAGACACACGCTCTCCAACAACTTCTTGTCCTGGAACGATAATGGAGGCGACGGTGATGCTTGACGTGCGGGCTACAGTTCGTCTGGGCTTTTCCGAACTCGATGTCGTCATTTACATGCAAGTCATATCACCCATGGCAACGATTCTTTATCAATACTATTATTTGATTCTATGACTTTAATAGCTGCTGCCTTTAGGTCAACGAGGACGTAAAGACAAAACGACAAACAACAAAAACAACGACAACAATGTCAACGACTATAGTAACCCATTGATGAAACAACAAGACACCAACTAGACAGAATGCAACCTGCTGCGAGAGAAGGTTGGCCAGTGTGGGCAGGGAGCTCCTGACATAGTTAAACTCCTCTGCCGACAGGCTCTGGCAGCAGTTGGCAGTTATGGACAGGGCCGTCCTCTGGGCAGGCAAGGAGAAGAAGTCCAGGAACATGAGACAAGATGCAACTCCATTCTGTGGCAAGGAAAAGAATGTTACAGGATGTGAACAGTGATTGTTATGTAATAGGTTGTAATTACAGGTTACCATTACCATAATTATTATTATTAATTATTATAATTATTATTATTAATTATTATTATTATTATATTTATTCATTCACACAACCGCAACGGCTGGAAAGTCAATGACGCCAGGTCTCAACAAGAGTCCACAGGCAATTATTATTTTATCATTAAAAAACATACAGCATGCAGAATGGCCTTGTGGTGCTTCTTGGACAGCATTTCGAGAGCCTGGAGGGACTGCTCTGCCACGTCCATGCACTGGATTGACTGGAGCTGAAGGGGTAGAAATGCTCGTTGTAATGAATATTGACCGAGGAATATCGCATTTCAATTACAATTACATTATTACAATGTACACATCGCACATGCTAACATCAACAACAAGTACTACTACAACAACATCAACAAAAAGTACTACAACAACATCAAAAAGTACAACTGACCTTCTCCAAGAATACGGGCACGGCATCGACGACCACCGAAGAAGACCTCGGCAGAGCTTCCATCATGTACGTGAGGGCGCGACAGGCGTGGTGCATGACGTCAAAGTTCGTGCCCATTTCGTCCAAGGGGTTGCCCTTCAGGAGGCCGATCAGGGCCGGCACGACCTGCCTCGTCGGGAATCCGGCCAAGGTGTCTTCGTTGCCCATCACGAGGATCTGTTGAGACGTTGATAAAATTGTTATCTCAAAATGTAGGGGCGACCTCAAATGATGAGATATCGAACGGTTGTGATTTGTCGATTTCGTGTGTCATCTCAATTGCCAGCAGTAGGTGCTTGCCGGTCATCACAAATAATTATGATTAATTATTAATAATGACGAAAATGTAGCAGTTGCTTATTATCTGAATTTAATCATGTCTTTATTATTGTATTATTATTAAGGACACCAGGATCATCATCAGCAGCAGCAGTAGCAGCAGCAGCAGGGAAATAAGGACTCACTTGACACATCTCAAGGGCAGCTGAGAACTGCTGGTTCTCATCCTTTGACTGGAGGTTCTGAAGAATCACCTGGACCTTGTACACTGGAAACAAACAGGCAAACTAAGTTAAACTGATTAACTAGGACATAAAATATTTTCATTACACGTACGTATATTATAGATACATAAAATATTATTATTATTATTATTACTATTAATATAGCCATAATTATGCACATAAATGATAACAACAGCATTATGTGCATAAAATATCGACAAAAATAGCATCGCCAACGTCCTTCAAACACGTCACAAGAAAACTCATTGGTCGGCAAGGTCGTCATCGACGATATTTACAGTTGTTTTTTGCATCACTTCCTGCCCTACCCGAGCTTCCGAGGACAGTCCTTTGGAGGATCTGATGCATGCGTGGCCCGAGGGTGCCAAACAAGTGAGAGGGGACGCCCCTGGCCTCGAGAAGAGCTGTCGAAGAATGCAATCTCACAATGATTGTGTCGAAATGTGGTGGCGAACGGACGAAGTCGTCGCCGAGTTCTACGCAAACGACGCTCGACATCGACGGAAGCGGTTAGCACGTCGTTAAAGTGCGGATCACGACATTAACGACGACGACGGTTTTAAGGTAAATACACAGCAATGGAAGCATCATACCCTGAAGCCTGCCAACATCGCTGTCCTGCTCAAAGCTCAGACTTGTGGCAAAGGAACCAACTGCAAATGTACGTCTCACTAGACCACGATGATGATGACAATGATGATGATAATAATGATGATGATAACAATAGTAATAATGATGATAATAATAGTAATAATAATAATAATAATATTGTTGTTGTTAATGTAACAATTTGATGCCTCAGAAAGTTTTGATGCAAGAGTAGAGGAATGAATGTCACATTAAAGACACTTGCAACCTTATTGTAATTAAACAATATTATTATAATCGTTACTACTACTATTACTACTATTATTATTATTATTACAATTATTATTATTATTATCATCACTACTATTGTTGTTATTATTAATATATGTTAATATTATTACAATACTATTATTATTATTAGTAGTATCATAATTACATTATAACGATATAACAATGGCAATGTTTGACAAGTTCACCACACCAAATGCACGAGAAATAGTATTACAAGACGCTGTAAATATATTAATTGCTCTCGTGAAGTCGTAACGAAATACGTACCCGAGGACGTTCCGGCCTCGGCATTGTCGGTCCCGGTGCCTCCGCCTTCGGCATTCTCCCCCGCGTTGCCGGGGTTCGGAAACTGTCGGCCGTCGCTGCCCGACATGGTCGCTGCGTTCGAGGTGCCGGGCAAGTTGCCGAGCGAAGAGGACGTCGCGTCGTCGGGGAGAGTGGCGTTCGTAGATCGGAGACGACCCCCTTCTTTGGTTGCTGCTCTCCTCCTGAGAGGTAGAGAGGATGCTTAGTTTTAAGTTTACGAGTTGCAAATGTTTTTATGAGATTGAATTATGAATTGTAGACATTCATTATAGTTTGCCTACAGAATGAGTGCTTATGTTGCAGTGATCTCAACTTGTCTTTTGACCTCTAAACTTCAACAATTTCCTTTTTAGTTTTAGGCGTGCTGTACGTTGTCATTTAAATTCTCAAAACGACCGACACGTACGACCGGGTCGTATGAATGAGTGCAAGTGCTAATTAGTATTAAGTTATGCGTGGCATTGCTTATTCCAGACTAGACTCAAACACCGAGGTCTCTGTCGAGACTCACCTGGTGCTGGCGCAGGAACCCGTGTTTATTTGGGTCGAGCCAGACAGCTTTCTGCTTGATTTCTTTGGGGCAGGTGCTTTCGATTTTGCCCTCCTTGACTTTTTCTCGGCACTACCCTCTGCTTCTTCCTGAGGAACTGCTGGGGCAGTGTTGGAAAGCTTTCTTTTGCCTCTCGTGGGTCTTCCCGGAAGCTGTTGCTGCGAATCCGATTCGGTCACGGAAGCCCTGTTGGAACTCCTAGATCTTTCTCGGGATCTTCTCTGTCGCCTGGAAGTCTTCGTCGGAGCCGAAGTTTTCGACGTGCCCGGTTCTTCCGGATCGTCCGCGTCCGGCGATCGACGAGGCGGCAAGCCGATCTTGAGCGGAGCCGAGGGCTTTGCTTTCGACGGGTCTTCCGGTTTAGGAACGGATTTCGTTCTCCTTCTGCTGGGTCGCTGACTTGTGGCCTCGGGGGAAGGAGGTTGTTGCTTGGCAGCAGTGGCAGTTCTTTCCTTGGATTTGTTGGCAGATGATTTCCCTTTGGTGGCTGTGAAAGGAAATGAGTATTTGTTTGTAAGCATGAAAAAGATTTTAATAATTACTAATAAACAATAAACGTATAACAAATGATAAATATGAAAATTTAAGATTAAAAAATTTAAGCACATTGTTATTAACCTAAATTACAATTCCCCAGGTTTAACTGCAATATTGAAATAAAATTACAAAGCCATTGCACAATGTCACCAACTCAATCCTCCAATTCGACCCAAAGACAATTTAAAGCATTTTAATCCAAATTTGAAATTCAAACTCTGCACTTAAAATTTGAATTTTTAAAATTAAAACTAAACCTGAAAATAACTTTATTGCATAATATTAACATTATTTATTATTATCATTAATAGCCACCAATTTTATATAATTTTAAAAATCATAATAAATTTCATAAATACATTTCTATCAAATTAAAATTATTAACAATAATAAAGACAATAATACTTGTATAGAGGCTCAATAAGAAGCAAGAATTCTGAGCATTGTACTGGTTCTAAATACTCATAAGCTCGTTTCAGTTCAGTGGAAACTTAATGCATATTATCATCATATTATTATCATAGGATTAAATTATTGTAATATATTACTTTTTTAAATTACATGCAAAATAATTAATTACAAATTATTACGTCGTTTAATTAATTAATTAAAAAACAAAGTTACAAACTAAGAGACCTTGGAAAGTGAATGTGAATTATCATAAATAATTGTAACGAGCTTAACGAGCAACTCACAAGTCGATCTCCGCCTACTCGAGAAGGTGAGGCCTTCTAACAAAGAGGCCCTGGGGTTGGACCTTAGGGAGGACCTCTTGTCGGTGGCAGACTCCTCGAAGATCCGGGACAATTCCTCGTTCGACTCGGAAGATGAAAGCACCACGGCCGATTGCCTGTTTTAAGTTTAAAGCGTTCGGTCGCGATAAATTGTCGGCTTGTAATCGCTAGCAGTGGTGTTTAATAAAATTCAGTTTTGATTAATCATCTGCTAATACTAATACTAATGCTAATATTACTGTTTAATAATACTATTACTTTATTACTGTAATAATACTGTTTATTACATCTCGACGTCTCAATCTGCAAACTTTCAAAAGTCTCATGAATTTACAATTTGGTTTTGAATTCCAAACGCCGATCGGTCGTAATAGCAGATGAATTGGTCGACGACGAATTCACTCTCGCGTCCCCTTTGTGTCGCTCGACTCGGAGTCGCCCACAAATCACGTGACTTTTCCGCGACCTGATTTTATCGTTATCACCACATCGCCACTAATCCTCAATCCCACCACGAGCAGACTTTAGACAAACCTCGAAGAAGACGAAGACAGATTCCGACGCGATGCCTTGGGTTTCTTCTTCTTGCGAGCAGGGGAGTCCACGCTCGTCGGACCACTCCGATCCCTCCTCGATCTCCCGCTCGAAGCCTTCCGGCCGTTTTCCTCGGAACCTCCCTGTTTGTCTTTGGCAGGCTTGCTGGGGGCTCTCCTAGAAAGTCGTCGTTTGAAAAACATCCTCAAATTATGGTTCTAAATGGAAAGAAAAAACAAGAGTGTTGCATAAATCAATCCCAGACTGGTGGAAGACCATCTTAAGGAGGCTAGCTTCGTAAGCACTCATAACGATGATCACGAGCAATGGCAATTTTTTCCAATGGCTTTGTGTAAATCATTATGTAAAGGCATTGAGTAATTAAAGCATTACATAATGCATCGTAAAGTTGAGTAACTGAAACTATTATCGAGCAGAACTCCGTGGCAGCGGAGTGCAGCAAAATGAATGAACCAGAGTTGCATATTCACTTGGAACAAGATGGCTGTTCGTTCCTCTGCGAAGGCGATGGCAACTGATTGGTATGTCTGGCTTCTCTAGTTGTTACTCGCTGTGATGCTTTAGAATAGCAGCTAGGATGATCTGCCATAGATAACTAGGGCGCATTTGCGCATAATATCAAAGGAACCTGTTGTTGTCAATTTTAGTTTCTAAGGAAGCTGAGAGATCTCACACCGACGACGTCACTCAACCTGAAAACAGAATTTGAACAGATGAGCAGGGAGTAAAATATTGTCGTGGTCTAACAAAAGATGTTCTAGCAGTTGATAAGAAGGAACACAACCTAGCAAGGTTGACAAAATTTCTATTTGTGAGCTTTTCGCCTTATTTCCTATTAGGAATAATTAGTCGAGTTAAGTCGTTAAAATGGAAAATACTCAGTCTGCCTGGACTCGAATTCGTAGCCATTTGTAGGTGGTTTAAAGCCTCAAACGTAGAATTAATCGTGACAAAGCAGACCGAGCAGTAGCTGGGCCGGACAACGACTTGTAGACACAATAAACATCTTCATCTAAACAACCGACAACAAGCGAAAAAATTGCCACGAAAACAGCTCAAACACGTACGTTAAATATGAAAAAAAATGCCGCAGTGTAAAATGTTTTCTGTTTGAAAGTCTGGAGAGAAGGTTTAAAGGACAAAATGGCTAAAATTATACTAGACAAAATTGAGCGAACCAACCAGAGTAAGCAATAAGAATAACAGAACCTTAGACCAGCTTTGTATGTATACGAATATGTATAAAGGTTTTTGTCGCGTAATAAAATTCTATTAATTACTTAAGCGGATGCAAATTTTTGAAAAGTAAAATATTATAGCCTAGGAAATGATCTGAAATTTATGAATTTATTAATTTGGCTTGGTCAGAACTGATAAAACAGAATTGATTTTCAACGGCCTACTTGAGATTCGATAAATTCAGAAAGAAATCTGTCAAATTTGTGAGAAATTAAAAAGACCAAATATAAAGAATAACAAATGCGGAAAATTTCGAGAAACCTAAATAAACACCTCTGATGTCACCAAGTCACAAGTAAATTGTACCAAATTATTCTATTATATAATTTTCCCGATACATACGCAACACTTGCATAAGATGTACATAATAAAATATTCGCTAAAATCTTGATCGGGGAGCTTTCATCTAGCAGCCATTTGTGGAGGGATTTTGTGTGTTGCAACGAGCTAACAAGAAGACAAATGGAAAATCGAAAGTTGTCGACTAATAATCTAAAAATATGTCGCATTATTTATAAAATCAGAAAATGTATTTTTGATTAAAAATAAAAATTAAAACTTGCACTTGTTTTTAATAGGTCTCGCATGGCAACCGATCATTTGAGCTTAATTTAAAAAAAAATTTCTTAAAATTAATTTTGAGAGTTTTCAAACGCCCATTTTAAAAGTTGCTTTTTCGTGAATATAATTTCTTCATTTCTTTTTTAGAAGAACAACTTACCAATCAAAGAAATTATCAAAAAGTTGAGGACAAGCAGTAATTTCAACGAAAATAAGATTTTAGGAAGAAGAATCTTCTTAGAAGGCGATTTGGTGATCGGAGTAAGCCCAATCTTATGAGCAAATCTTCGAATCAAAGAAATTGTTTAATTTTTTGACTTTGTAGATTTATTTTGTTTTTAACTTAAGTTAAGTTATGAAATATTGCCCACGATTTCAAAATTTAAGTTTTCAAAATCTTCGGCTCGAATACAATGCTGTTTTACAAGAACATTTCACTAGCATCACAAAGATACTATCACTAGTTTCAGTTGATTTTTTTTTTGACAGAGATTTAATTAAACAAACATTTGAACAAGTAATCAGGCATTGTCAGCAACAACGCTCTATTGATATTGCTTTCTGCTACTGAACAGAAATCACATTCTTCTGCAAAAGTTTATTATTATTATTATTGTTATTATTATTATTCGGAATTTAAAAGCATTTTGCAGATTTACCGAGTTGTCGACATCAGACCATTCATCACGGTCAAAGCCATTAAGAATGGGATGTCTTGAATCCTTGAAAATTCTCGACGATGCAAACTCCAAATTCTTGTCACGCCTACAAGGACGAGATGATTGGTCAGCAAGCAAGAGAGACAGATCGAATAAATCAATTAGATTTTCATTACGTAATTGAAGCATTTTAATAATTACGTGTTGATTTTGAAATATTTTTTTTATAATTACTTATTTGATCTGTGCTTTTATCTGCTTATTATTTGTTCACTCATGAATTTAAGGACCATTGGGCCACTGACAATTTTGAAATAAGGACATGTACTTTGAGCGGGTACTAGTAACGCTACCGTGTACTCCAGCGGTACTGAGGTCAAGTACCAAATAAGTAGCTACCGGTTTAATAGATGGGCGTATTACTCACGTGGAGTAGTGGATGAATCGGATAAAGATTGGTCAGCAAGTATTAGGAACTTTGAGTGGACTGAGACATTTATATTTATATTTATATTTATTTGAGGCATTTATATTTATATTTATATGAGACATTTATATGTCCGTGTGATTTGTTGCATTTTAGTTCAATTTTTTGGACACTCTTTACCACTTGAAACATTTCCTTAAGACGTACTCCAGTTTACCTCATGGAATGAGAAGTTTAAAATGGGAATTTTAGGACGTTTTTAAACCATAAATAAAGTAATTTAAGTAAAATTTATAACATTTTTGACGACATTTTGTTCTTCACACACCAAAGCGTTGTTTCCATGCAAATTTGTAATCATTGTGAATGAAACTGTGTAGTACAGGGTCTCCCTTAAGTACCCCACTTTCCCCCTTTCCAAGACGAATAAGGAACAAATCCGATTTAATAAATTATTTAATGTTGCTCAGATCTCCCCATAATTTTATTTAAAATGATTAATGGAATATTATTGAATTAGATCGCGGTTTAAATTAAGTTGAACAAAAACTTTAAATGCTTAAATAGTTCGTCAAAGTTGGACTCTTTATTTCAACCTCAATCAGAAATCGACCATTTCACTGAGATTGAATACCGGGGAAAATCAGTCGGGTGTCTCTGACGGTGCTAAGCCGTCGGTCCAAATACCCCTTAAGGCTTACAAGGGGCGTGCATGTTACCTATTAATACTGAATCAGCATCGCATCAATAATCGGCTCTCAAAGGAATGCGAATTTATACGCATACTCCGTCATCGAACGAAGCAAATGAGTTCACGGATGATGATGTTCGTTAGCGACAGATCATTTATTCATGACGCAAGAGCTTCTCCATTACTTAAAGGAGTCCACGTTTGGTTCTTCGGAATAATGACTCGACTGTTGGCTGGTGATTCATTATTCCTTACTTCATGAGGTAGCACGGTCATGAGGTAATTCATTACAAGGTACTATATAATCCTCCATCATTACTTACGTCATACTCCTTTAGCAGGTACTCAATAGTTCATAGGTTATGTTCATAGTTCATAGTTCATAGTTCACTGATTTATATGAAAAGTGGCATCATGAGTGCTAACAACTTTAACTGTTTTTTTTCCGTCAGAATTCTTGAACTTCAAAATTCACTGTAATTAATTAACAGAAATTTAATGCACTTTGCAGTCATTATAAAACGCTGTTATAAAACAGTCCAGCTTAAGGGGCCGTGATCCGATGACCTTGATGTCCTTGGAGTCAATAAAATCAAGACGTTGAAGGTCACCCCATCCTTCCCAGTGGTAAAATCAGTCTCATGCACAACAACAACGACGACGACAACAACGACGACGACAACCACAACGACGACAATATGAAACACTTGCAATTCATTTCCTCGGAAACATTTGTCTCGGAGAAAACAGAGCTCCATTTATGTAGCGCTGAGTATCGCTGCTTTGCCGCTCCTGAACTGAGGTCTTCAATTTGTCATCCGCCTCAGCTGCGCCACAAACAAGCACTTTGTTTCGGGTTTTCTCGTTTTTTTTTGTCGAAAGTTATTCACGCTGTGGATCAGTCACAACTCCATTTATTTATTTATTTATTTATTTATTTATTTGATTAAAGAACTTCGCAAGCCACAACTCCTTTCCTCGTTGGCATGTCGATTTTCAAACTCGATGTAGAGCCAGTAATACTTTGCAGTCATTTTCTTTCCCGCCCAAAACTCTACGGGAGGTGTCACAGGAAGGCGTGGCCAAGTCGTTACGAATATTTATAAATCCTAATAATGTGAGTGCTGTTAGTTGTCGACGATGATGACTTGTCGGATTTGTATTTGGAAGTCAGCAGAATTTCACGAGCGACTTTTAAAACCACGGACAAAACTCACCGTCACTGACGAGGTCAAAAAATATTTTTAAGCAGCTGTGCACATTTAGCAAATTTAGCAAAAACGTTTGCCAAAAATACATATAATTGCAAAATGGATTCAGAACTTTTTTTCCAAGCGACATCTAGCGTTTCTAGAGTTTCATCGAAGCAAAAATGCAACTCGATATTTTCAACAACAACAACAACAACAAAATCTTCCGACGTGATGACCTCCAGGTGACCGAGCATGTTCGCGGTTTTCAACATGAGGTTTGCGAGGTCAGGAGGTCATTATTTGAACTTTGACCCCGACGAAGGTCACGCACAAAAACTTGCAGAACTTTGGTTAAGCGACTTTTCAAAGGAGAGGGTGAGTGACTTCAGAATGAAAATATATTCGTTGTTTATGCTAATATTTATGCTATAAATGTTTATGCTAATGTTTATGTTAATGTTAATGTTTATGCTAATGTTTATGTTAATGTTAATGTTTATGCTAATATTTATGTTAATGTGCGCATCTGCTTAAACATTAGAAAGCGTTGCAACTAACCTTAGACGAGAATGAAAAATAATTGAAGTAAACAATAAACATTAATCGAGTGGTTCACAAAATTAATTAGCATAAATTATCATAAATCTTTAAAAAAAAATAACATAAACAATTAACCCACCGGTAATGATCAAGTAATTACCATATTTAAATTGGCAGCCGGAGTGATAAACATAATCCAGCACAAACAACGACAAACTCTGTCGGATGCAACACGACACGACGCTGCAAACTCCATTTTCTTCCAGGACATTCTAGGAATTGAACACGACCTGACATTTCCATGTGATCCATGTCAACATGATTCCATGTGATCCATGTCATCATGATTCCACATGATCCTTGTCAACATGTTTCCATGTGATCCTTGTCAACATGATTCCATGTGATCCATGTCATCAACTCGTCACATGTTAGTCGAATGAATGAACTCATGATTTAAAGAGGGTCTTACGATCACTAAGCGACTGGACGACCAAGTAACAGAGAAATCGAAGTGACGAGGAGAAAAATTAAAGTAAAAAATAAACTCGGACAGGTTGAGGAGAGACGGACAGAGAGATCAGACACAGAGACTGAACTCCTGCAGAGTCGTCATAGGGATGCTGGATCTCCCGCCAGTTTTTCCATCTTCCATGATGTTTCTTCTGCCCCTTCCCAGGTGCCTCCTACAGGTGAGTAGAGACGACGCGGAGCCAAAGAGACGCTTGTAGGAGAGTCTGACGCATCTGATTCTTACCCCGTAGACTATGGGGTCAGTCAGGTAGGTCAACAAGGGCAAGAAATCGATGGCATGAAACTTGAGGTTGATGAGAAACTCGGGATACTCTTCAAACTCAGAGTCGCTGAAGTAGATGGACAGTGAGCTGACAAGGAGGTAGGGGATCCAGAAGAAGAGCAAGGTGCCCGTAAGGAGTATGGTCGTGACGAACGCCTTGTAATTGGTCTCTGGCGAATCGATGGTCGGAGACTTGGAGGACTGTGATTGGACGACGCAGAGATTCTGGGACGAGTTCAAGGTCGAGGTCGAGCGTTTCCCGTGGAGGAGTTTGAGTCGTTTGTTCGACTGGTTATTTCCGATTGACTTGAGACGCTTTTCAATCGTTTTGTTGGCCCCTTCTTTGCTGTGGCAGGGGGCTGTGACCCGATGCCCTTGCAAGCCCTGGTCTCCTTCGGTTGCATGATGCAGACAGACGTCCGAGGTATTGATCCTCCGTGAGGTCATCGATAGTTCAAGGGTTCGCTTCCTGCACCTTATGACCTGGAGAATTCCAGATTTTTAAAAGCAATTTGAAAATCTTTTAAAACATAATAAAATGGATTAAATAATAATAAGGAGGCCATATATGTGGAAAAAATGTAAATAATCTTATTACTTTACTCAATAATGAATTAATTCTTTTTAATAATTGGTTCATTAAAAATTGTTTGTCTCTTAATATTAACAAATCAAATTTCATTATTTTTCATTCTTGTAGGAAAGTAATAGACTGTAACTCTTCTCTTTCTATAAATAATATTTCCTTTAATAGAGTATCGAGTATTAGATATCTGGGGGTCTTAATGGGTGAGCATTTATCTTGGCTCACACATATTTCTTATGTTCAAAATCATGTTTCCAGGAACATAGGTATAATTTCCAGAATTCGGCCATTTGTTAATACAAAAGTAGCTCTTCTATTATATTTTTCTCTANAACAATCCTTCTCATTTCTTACGTAATACCCATGAATTTTTTTTAATGCTTTTGCTTTGTATATAACAGTTTGTTTGTTTAAATCAATAAACTCCAAAAAAAAAAAAAAAAAAATATATATATATAAATGGAAAAATATTTTTTTCTGAATAATGAAATTTATAATTTTAATTTTAATTAAATTTAAAATAAATTTATAATCTATAATAATAATTTCGAGTAATAAAATCCTTAAAATAATCCCTTATTAATGATTTAAAGTGAGTTTGAAAACAATTAGCCTCAATTAAATAACAAAACACAAATTAGAATGTCAAAATTAATTTGAAGCGAAAGACAGGTGTGCAAATGTCCAACTGACCTCCCTGTATATTCTGATGTAGAGGAAGATGACGATGAGGATGAGGGCTGCCAACAAATAGGCGCAGATTTCGAGTGACGTGTTGGTCTTGTTCTGGATTTTGACACTACAGTCGTCCATGTAAGCCTTAGGGGGGTTGGGTGTGCGGGTCACATTCGTACAAATATTTTAATAATGTTTTAAAATATTTATATATAAAGTATTAATACATTAACAAGTAATTAATCTTAATTGAAAATATAATGCATTTAAAAACATTAATTATAACCGCAGCATTATAATTGTAATAATAATAATAATAATAATAATAATAATAATAATAATAATAATAATAATAATAACAATAATAATAATAATAGTAATCACTTTGAAATATCAACATTCTTCCATCTTCTAAATTCCAAAGTCAACAACACCTTTTCGTCAGCCTGTACTTACTCACCTGCACGAGGACGGCTACCACAGGTAAGAATGACGAACACGTAGAAACCACCCAGGCCGTCAGAATGACCACCCAGACCTTCTCTGGGGGGAGTCTCGTTTGGGCAAAGAGTGGGTAGCAGATGCCCAAGAACTGGTTGATGCTCAGCATGAGCAGAGCTAGGGCGCTGTTGATCATAGCCAGCAGGAGGGGTACTAAAAGACCGGCACTCTGCGAGTAGTGAATGAGTGAATGAATGAATGAATGAATGAGATCAATGAATGAAAATTACGAACGAACGAACGAATGAATTAATATATATGAATGAGTCATCATCATCGTCATCGTCATCGTCATCGTCATCATCATCATCATCATCATCATCATCGTCATCAAGAATTGATTAAGACCTTCAGCAAAGACCTCAAATTACATGAAACAACTTAAAAGTATTCCGTGAGAATGAATTCTTTTAGAAATTTGAAGCATTCTCTGAAATCATCATCGTCATCATCATCACGACCTCCACCATCCTCGCCATCATCTTCATCACCAATTTCATCATCATCAGCAGCAGCAGCTCCTCGTCGTCGTCAACATTATCCTCATCATCATCAACACCACCATCATCGTCATAATCATCATCATCGTCGTCCTCTTTTTCACCTTCAAGAGACATATCTTGAAGCTCCTCTTGTCGTCATCGTCTTCAAAATCCGGATAAAGAAGTACCGAGTTGTGATAGAGCCACATGAGAACACTGCCCAAAGCGTCCCCTGCTGCCAGATTTGCGAGGAGGGCATGGTAGACCGTCCTCGGCCCCCTGATTTTGAAGATAACGATGAAGGACAAAAGGTTAAAGATCAATCCTGTTAGTGCCAAAATACTGAAGGGTATCGAGCGATATCTGTACAACGACATGACGTCATCGTAGGAGTCGCTTTTGTTGTACGTGTTGTAGTAGTCTGGAATGCCGTTGCTGTTGTTATCCCTGTAGGTCGAGTTGTCGGATGAATAGTTGTCGGATGAATAGTTGTCGGATGAGTAGTTATCGGAGATGTATCGTTGTTGTTGTTGTTGTTGACAGGAAAGTTCATTTTGTTGTCGGTATGAATTCTGAGGTTCCTCCGACTTTCTGAGAAAACCCGGATGTT
>MPNW01000846.1:34047-46809 GCA_011800805.1 Hirudo medicinalis
GTTAGTGGATGAGTTAGTGGATGAGTTAGTGGATGAGTTAGTGGATGAGTTAGTGGATGAGTTAGTGGATGAGTTAGTGGATGAGTTAGTGGATGAGTTAGTGGATGAGTTAGTGGATGAGTTAGTGAGATTTTTTTAGAGTTTGGGAGACTATTTCCTGGTAACATCGATTCGGTCAAGATGCGAGTTGGATCTCGCACAAAAATCAGGTATGATTACAAACCGGTAGCGTACAAAAATCAGGTATGATTACAAACCGGTATCATAAAAAAATCAGGTGTGATTACAAACCGGTATCGTAAAAAAATCAGGCATGATTACAAACCGGTATCATAAAATCAGGTATCATACGTCAGGTATGATGCCGTCGTCTGTTGTGAAAACAGTAGCAAAGTAATCATTGAAAATATTAAAAATTATTTGCAATTATTAATGATTATCATTAGTCATTATTTGTTATTATTTCTCATCATTGTAAGCCATTACCGTAAATTATTGCCAATTCACATTACGAATGTTCTAAACTTAAATAAAAGCACAAATAATATAAAAATATATTTATCGCTTTTATAAATTCGATTTAAAGAATTATTATTTCAATTTATTCCAAATCAGTTTTCACATTTTGTCATTATTCAGTAAGATGATTTGTAAATGTAATTTGTAATTGTAGTTCATTTATACAGCGCTATATGCATAGCGTCAGAGGCGCTTTTCGTTAACCATTTTATAGCGCTCCTTCCCAAGGGCGCTGGTGGCGGTGCAGGGTGGGTTTCGAACACGACACATTACGACTGTTACCGACGTATGCAGGAACGCAACCCATTCGGCCAACCCGCAAGCCATTTAAGTGATAAATTTATTATTTCCAAGCATTTTGTTATTATTCAATAATATCGAAAAGTAAAAATAAAAACAGCATGAACGTAAAAGCTACAAAATGTTCACAGAGTGGATGGCCTCCCATAATTTCCTTTCAAATCAAATAAATTATGGCCACCCATAAATTCTGCATTATCGTCTAGATATTTAGATGCCATCGACCCACGAAAACCACCCTCCAGCCCCATGGATATCCACCCGGATCCATCCACCAGGGCAGCCAGGGTCCCCCATGCTACTCATCCAAAAGATACGAAATTCGAACATTAAATGCGAAACGAATCTCACTCGTAGAAATATTCTTCAGCTTTCAAAATTTTAATGACTTGCTGGAGGCATTGAGACTTGTGGTCCATCATTCAAAAATCATTCAGACCACCCGCAAACTTTCGAAGTTCAATCCACCGGCATTCCATCACCACCCACTCTCACCCACTCTCACCCACTCTCACCCACTCGATATCCATCATCGCCATCGCATTCATCGTCGTCGTCATCATAACCTTTATTCATTCATTTTTACATTAATTATCCAAACTTTCTTCAGTCCGAATGTAACGATGCCACTTACACTCTGAAGGAGGAGAGTTTTGCTCTCATTTTGTTTTACATTTCTCAATCTTTCCACCTACATTCACCATCATGGACGCCATCATCGTCGTCGTCGTCGTCATCATCATCATCACCTTCATCATCTTCATCATCATCATCGTCATCATCATCATCATCATCATCATCATCATAATCGTCATCATCATCATCATCATCATCATCATTGATGTCATCGTCGTCATCATCATCAGCGTCATCATCATCATCAGCGTCATCATCGTCGTCATCATCATCGTCGTCGTCATCATCATCATCATCATCATCATCATCATCGTTGTCATCGTCATCATCATCATCATCATCATCATCATCATCATCATCGTTGTCATCGTCATCATGGTTGTCGTCATCACCAACGTTGTCATCATCATCATCACCAACGTTGTCATTGTCGTCATCACCAACGTTGTCATCGTCATCATCACCAACGTCGTCATCGTCATCATCACGTTTCCAGCATCCGTTCGTCAGTCTGGTGAAGAACAACAACCAGCCAATCATGGAGCTCCTCTGCGAGTTGAACGCCGACGTCGTCGTCGAGGAGAGGGACGTCGATGAGGCTGAGATAAGCGTTAGTATCTAATCTACGTTTGTTGTTGTTATTATTATTATTATTATTATTATTGTTGTTGTTATTATTATAATTATTATTGTTGTTGGTGTTGTTATTATTATTATTGTTATTAATCTCAATGTTGTTATTCTTCTTATTATTATTGTTATTATTATTGTTATCATCATCATCATTATTATTATTATTATTATTATTGGTTGGGATTTACACCTATTCTATTATTAGCCTCCTGTTGTTTTCATTGGTAGCATTAACTTGGTATTTTGTACATAATATTGTTGATGGTGAGAATGATGATGATGATGATGATGATTATGATGATGGTGACAGGATGAAATGCTCGAGGATAGCATCAAGGACAGTGAAAGCTCCGACGAGGGAAGCGTGAGTTTTGAGGTTTTGAGATCATCATCGTCATCATCATCATCATCATCATCATCGTCATCGTCATCATCGTCATCATCATCACCACCACCATTTTCATCATCATATTATTCTGTAAAACTTTGTATACAGTTATTCTGATAATGCATGCATGATGCATGGTGCATGGTGGTGAATTGTGGTGAATTACCACCATGCACCATTCATGCAATGCACTGACAATGTGTTGTTGTAATGTATTTTTGTGGCTCCTTTCATTTCCAAGTTGTGCTCCAAGTCCTCTGCCTTAGGGCTTGAACTGCGAGCCTACAAATATGCAAATATTGTTTACGTGGTTGTAATTTCTGTTATCAGTCATCGCTCTTATCGATGTTTATGATTGTGATTATAGTAGTTATCATCATCTTCTTCTTCATCATCACCATCATCGTCGTAATCATCATGTTATTATTATTATTATTATTATTATTATTGCTATTTATTTTAAGCTCTTACTGATAATATATGTTCTGCCAAGTTATGCGTGTGGTCCTACGTGGATTACGTCCCGAAGTGTGGATTTAAACATCGCAAAATAAATTTCATTTTCATGCTTTAAAATCAACACATTCTTTATTCATTAGAACTAATACAAACTAATCTTCTGCATAACATAAAACTAACCGCAGAGGCTCATCGTCACGATCGTCAAAAGGCAAATTCGACGGGCAGCCGTGGGGCGTCGCGTTCGAAACCTGCCTCGGACTGCCTTCCTGGGAAATGCTTTTTTTTTTGCAGCCAATTTTACTTTCGTGATCGTTAGTTAATCGTGCGAATTTATTAAGTCGGACATTAAAAAGAAAGAAAAGCATTTGTGGATGTTAAAAAGAATGGCACATGATTTAGATGTTTGCGATGCAGTCCATGTCGACCAACATTCTTCTTCCGTCCGAGAAAAGAAGAGGTTCGGCAGTTCCTTCTCTAGTCGACTTATCGGTGGACTTGTCGGAGAAATGTCTAAATTCTGCCCCAGTCGAAGTTTGTGGCTTCGACACCTGCCCTGAGAAAATCGCCGTTCCCCGTTCCGCTGAAACCGGAGAGCCGTCTGAAAAATCGGAGGGCATTTCATCTGTTACGACCATTCCTGAAGATGGCAAGGAGACTTCGGATGAACATGAAAGGCCACCGAGCGCATCTGAAAGCTTCCATCCTCGAGAAATCCTGAAAATATATTCCGACGAAAATGCCAACTCCCTCCTTTCTGAGACCTGCATCGTCCGGTCGCTCGAAGACCCCAAGCGCAACAACAACAACAACAACGACGACGACAACAATCACAGGCAAGTGAACAACAAGAATTACAATTCCAAGGAAACCAACATGAACGAGGTCAACAGGATTTTGAACGTGCTCAAAGAAAGACTGGAGACGGAGGGAGACTCGACCGAAGATTTGGGAGATCAAATTAGAGAAACCTCGGAGATCGAACATTTCGAGTGCCCGGACGTGTTGGCAGTCAGAAAACAAGCCACGAATCCAAGTAACATTTCTGCCAGAAATCTTCAGATTTCCGAAGTGCGACAGAACAGCGGCTCTTCCACCCTCAAGAACGAACGGAACCAACCTGCCGTTCAGGAATCTTCGAAGGCTGCCAGAGATGTCAAGGACAGTCTCGAAGAATCGGACGAGGAGGAGCTCGAGAAGACGTTCATGGAGGGAGACGAGTCGGAAGAGGCTGGATTTGAAAACGACACGTCCGAGATCGACGGCGACGCGCTCGTCATCGGGCAGGACATCCCCTTCGACACGACTTTGCAACCTTCGGACGTTTCCGAGTCCGCGTCCGTCAAGGAGGCCCTGAACTTCCTCGACGAAAACATCAACTTCTTCACCACAGGTTCGGTCATAAACAGCAGTCTTGAGAGCTCCGGGCTCACAGGATCTGTGAGCAGCGTCGAGCAGAAACAGGATTCCCAGAGGGACGAGATCTTCTACGACAACTTCAACGAGGCTTTTTACTCCGAGGACGATCTACGCTCGGAGGATGCTTTCTCCGACGATGCAAACAACAACGTCGACACCAGACACGTCAACAACAACAACAACAGCAGCAGGCTCCAGCTCTTGGACAACAATTCTTCACCGTTCAAGAAATGCTTGCCCGACACGGGCAAAATGCCCGACCCTTCCAAGGCCTCCCCAAAGTTTTTGGGTGCCCAAAGACAAGAAGGCGAGCTCAATGAGATATCACTCACTTTCCTCAAAGAGGTTGTCAAATCCACTAGCAGGGATTTTGAACCTGATGATACTATCGGTCAAGCCGAAAAGGCCTTAGATCCTATTGGCCAGGTCAAGAGGGACTCTAACACTATTGGTCAGATTGACAAGCCTCCGGACCCGATGGAATCTCTGCCCGAAGAAGCTTCTCGTGACCCTAAAGTTCAGAAGTTCAAGGAGGTCAAGGAGGTGGGTCGCATGCCATGGAAGGGAAAATGTTTGCATGCTCGTCACCAGATCAACTGGCTTGTGTCACTGGGCATGTTCGCAGTTGGACTTGTGGTTTCTGGTTTGTGGTCGCTTGCATTGCTTAGTAGATTTAGTGCTCGACTCTGTTCTGCTCGAATGGTGGACATGCCTCGCTCGCTTGTTTCTGTCACGGCTTTCATCGGAGTGGATTATTTTAAAGTATTTTTTTTTATGTATGCAAATAATCAATATTTTTATTTTTTGTGTGCAAACGTGTTTCAATCATCATCATCATCACCATCATCGTCATCGTCATCACCACCATTGCCGTCTTCATCACCATCTTCGTCATCATCACCATCACCACCATCGTCGTTGCTACATAAATCTGTGTTTTCATCAACAATGTCAGCCACATTGTTATTCAAATTAGCTTCAAATATCGTCTCTGATTGGTCGGTCTTCGCGGGGAGTCGGTGGCCGGACATAGAATTTCCACATTCTCTCGGCAACAAAACGTCGCTCGTGATTTTGATTTGTCTGTCGATTGGCTGTTACTAGTCCGTTATTCCTGGTTTGCATGTTAGAATATTTATAATTTCTCATTTATATCGACCTGCATATTAATTATCTAATTAATTACCTCGCATATTATTAATATTAATTCAGTCAGGTAGTAATCGGTGACCTCAGAGCACCGAGGCGGAGTTCCAAGAAACATATTGTTTTTTGTTGAATTGGATAATTTACATCAGCCAATCAGTTCACAATACGAAATAGATGTTGTGATTGAGATTCTATATTCAGTTATTCGTAACTTATAAATATAAATATAAATATAAATATCTTCTTTTTTTTTTCCTGTTTTTCTTCAAATAGCTTTGCTTCAAAATAACACAGTGGCATGGAATGTCATGCTCTTCATTCATTAGTTACGTTCCTACTTGTCGTAAACGAGTAAGCCATGCACGAACGATCGATTTACGAACCGACCTCGTAACTCTCGTAAATGACCTCGTAAATGACCCCCACTCGTTCTTCAAACTGTGCAGTCTTCTGGCGGAAGTCCTTCTTGCGAAACGTCTCCCGTCCGACCCTCTGCCTTCAGCTTCTCCGATCTGACGCAAGACGAGGAGCAGGACAGGGTCTACCGGTCGGTCGTGGATCAGCTGATCGACGACGTCATGGCCTCCAGCAACCTTCAGCCCTCTGTGCTCGGAGTCGTCTGCGAGGTGACCACGGAGCACTTGGAGCGACCGGGCTTGGTGGATCAGAAGCAGCCTCTTGCCATCGGTGGTGCTGAAGGTTGGTTGCAGATTTGATGATGATGATGGTGATGATGGTGATGATAAGGATAATAGAATTAATATAATGGATTTGTTGGATAGTGAAAGCCTTAACGATTAGAAATATTATTGTTGTTGTTGTTGTTGTCGTTGTTGTTGTTATTATTGTTGTCGTCGTCGTCGTCGTCGTCGTCATCATCATCATCATCATCATCATCATCATCATCATTATTATTATTAATGTCAAACCAAGGATCAACTAGGATTGGAAGTGCTAATAATAATAAAAACACTTACTCACACTTATTCATTCTTATTTTTTCCTGTCGTTGTTGTTCAGCTCTCCAAGACAATTCATACAACGAAAGCAAGGAAAACGATGAGAAGAATGGACCATCCTTCGCAGTGTGAGCCTCGTTTAATTATGATGACGATCATCATCATCATCTTTGTTCTTGTGATTGATTAGCTTGCTGATTGATACTTTCTCAATCTAAAGAATGATTGATTGATTGACTTGACCCCCATCAGGAACAGAGGTCACGCTACAGGACCCTGACAAAGATGAGGACTTTCACAGATATGAACGGAAAGGTTCAAACGTCAAAGGTCACAAAGTTCATCAAGCCAGGAGCCCAGAAACAGCTTAATTATAACATTTGGTGAGGAATCTTTGGTGATGATGATGATTATGACCATGACATGACCATGCTACCAATGAAGAGGACTGCGATGATGACTGAGTTTCTGATGATGATGGTAATGATGATGACGATGATGACGATGATGATCGCGATCATGTCGATTCCAGGAGAGCAGATCTCCGAGAGCTGAAGCTGCTCCAGAAACTGGAAAACAAGCAGAATCAGAGTCTGGCTGAGAAGCACCGCAGTGCCAAAGAGCAGTTGGTGAAGAAGTTCGAGTCTGAAAAATTGGTGGGTTGTACCTCGATGGCGGTAAATGATGCTGGTGATGATTCATGGGGATGGTGCTGACTCATGGTGATGATTCATGGGAGTGGTGCTGACTCATGGTGATGATTCATGGGAGTGGTGCTGACTCATGGTGATGATTCATGGGGGTGGTGCTGACTCATGGTGATGATTCATGGGAGTGGTGCTGACTCATGGTGATGATTCATGGGGGTGGTGCTGACTCATGGTGATGATTCATGGGGGTGGTGCTGACTCATGGTGATGATTCATGGGAGTGGTGCTGACTCATGGTGATGATTCATGGGGATGGTGCTGACTCATGGCAATGACTCAGGGTGGTGACTCATGAACATCCTTGAACATCCTCCTAGGTTCTCCTGAGAGATTCAGAGTGCTCTCTGGAGCAGACGATGAAGCAGAACAAGAGCTCCATGGAGAGGACGGAGTTGAACCAGCAGGCAGAGACCAGGAACTTTCTCAAGAGGCTCAAGTTGGATCAGGTCCGATTCTTGCGCTCCAAACAAACCCGTCTTGCGTTTAGCCGATCTTTTGAGTTCCTTTAAGCACCCGAATAACTTGTGAAGGCACTTTTATTTATCGCTCTGCCATTTATGTAGCACCCCTACCAGAGGGCGCTCCCTGGCAGTGCAGGCTGGGTTTGTGAACTTGACATATAGCAACTGTGGCCATTACTTCTGTGCACGGGAACACAACCCACTCAGCCAGTTGTTGTTGTCACCTTTGACATCGTCGTCTTGATTGGACGATCATCATAATCATCATCTTCATCGTCTTCATCGTCTTCCAGGAGAAAGAATTGAAGACCTTCCGTGATGGACTGAAGAGTGAGATGAAGAGACTGAAGGAAGAAGTGGACCACCAACCTAAGGAGTTTAGGAAGGAGATGATGAAGAAGAGGAAGTTTGAGAAGGAGGTCGAACACATGGAAAGGGTGAGTTACTAACAGTGGTGATGATGATGATGATGGTGATGGTGATGGTGATGGTGATGGCGATGGCGATGGTGATGGTAATTTGGTTGATTATTTCAAAATCAACTGACAGACTTCTAATTCAACCTCCCAGGAGAGGAAATTCATCGAACTCCAGCAGGAGAATGGAGACTGCGCCCTCAAGAACCTCTCCTCGAATCAGAGGAAGGACATTGCAGAGCTGGAAAAGAAGTTGCTGGTGGAGAAGCAGCAGCTGCTCAAAGGTTGGAATGCGGATGTTTTTGCTGCCATCGGTGCTTCTCAGTCTCAGTGCTGACGTGGTCTCCCCGATTTCTCGGTCGTCATTCTGCTCTCAGACCTCCGAGGCATTCCTTTCGACGACTTTTTTTAGGGAGCAAGTGTCATGCATTCTTTTATCAATTCTTTCCTTTTTATTTTCAACTTCCAGCACAAATAGAAACATTTTGGGAGTTTCCATTTTGAATTCACCTTTCCATATTCTTCAATCATCTTCAATCAATCAGTCGATCAATCAATCAATATGATAAACTCCTTGACCTATGATTCAGTTACTAAATTCATATTCTTCATCTTCAATCAACCAATCAATCAATCAATCAATATGATAAACTCCTTGACCCATGATTCAGTTACTAAAACTCTTACCCCTCTTAACAACCTCCAAAAGTGAGAGAGCACGCCCTCTGGATCATGGAGGAGAAACAGCTGAAAGAGATGCATGACCTTGAGGAGAGACAGCTCAAGGACATATTCTTCATCAAGAGGCAGCAGATGCTCGATCGGCAGGAGAAGGAAATGGAGTTGTGTCGGAGGGCCAACCAAAGAGAGGAGGAGAGGATGTCCAACCGGCACTGCCTCGAAAGGAAGCGCCTGCCGAAGATCCAGAAGGACGAGGCCAAGACGAGGTCCCTGATGTTCCGTCAGAGTCTCAGGATCGGAGTTGGGGGACTGAGCCCCGAAGAGGAGAAGGAAAGAATGAAGCAGGTTGTTGTGATGATGATGATGATGACCTTATTATGGTTATGATATCAAGATATATTTCCTTGATGCCTTGATGTAAAGCAGCTCTTAGGAATTGTTGGATTGATTGTTGGTTGATAATCAATCGAAGGGCCAATCAATGTTGTGATTGTTCGAATGACAGTTCGAAGAGAGCGAGAAGGAGCGCATGAAGGCCGACACCCAGAGGATGTTGGCCAAGCACAAGAAGCAGTGGTCAGAACTTCAGGTCAAAATCAACACATCCACCAAGGAGCTCGAAAACATTCAGGTCGGTTGAAAGCATCGTGTCAGTGCTCCTCTGATGCTCTTCTGATGCCTCTTTATGAAATTGAACTCAAAAACAACAACAGTAGTAGTAGTAATAATAATAATAATAATAATAATAATAATAATAATAACAATAACAACAACAACAATAATAATAATATTGATAATGATAATAGTAATAGTAACAGTAGCAATAGTATTAATTATTATAATTATAACAATAACAATAATAACTTTTAAAACTGATAAAATCGTTTATTATTTTGTTGGTTTAATAACTCCCAGAACGAGAAGAGGAGGATGCTCATAGAGTTGGAGATGACCAAGAAGAAATCATTGGCAGACGACTACCTGGACAGGGTCACTGCTTGGAAGGCGGAGCTTCCGACTAGAAGGAAGGTGGAGCCTCCTGGAAATGAATATTCATTTTGCTCATTCAGTCAACCAATTCAATTCACATTCAGCCACTTAGAACCAGCCTCAATAATACATCATCATAATCATCATCATTCCATTTTGGTACATTTTAAAATTATAACTGTGACGTCAATTAGCAATGACTCATTTGCCAATTGTTAGTTTATTATTAATTATTCAATTATTCACCTCTTATTTTAGAACCTCGAAAACGAATTCCAGCAACAAAGGAGGGAGCAGGACAGGTTCTACTCACTGTCCATCTCTCCAGCCATCGCCTTGGCAACTATCAGCAGCAGGATCACCGTCAATTGACCTTCACGTTCGGCGACCTTCCAACCACGTGGTCGCCACCGTTTCCATGGTAATCGAGAAGAGTCTGCGACGAGATGGTGTCGTTGCTATTGACGGCTGCCATTGGCGGCCGCGGGTTTCCCGTTGATATTTGGCGCTCCTTTTGATTGAGGCCTGCAAAATGTTACATGGGGTCTGTAAACTGAACAATCCGACATGTCGATCCGATGACTGGTGTGATTGAGGTCGACCAGGTACTTTTTGGCAATTGTCCACGCGAGTTTCAAGGAGGACTTAACGAGGATTTCGAGGGTCCGCTCGTTTGCGTGCAGGCGATCACGTGAGTGGGGATCTGATCTGGGAGTTGTAAAGTAAAAGTCTTACAATGTAAATTCCTATTTAGTTAGGCGACCGTTAACTGGGAATAATTGAGGTTGTAGCTTTTATTTTAATCCACTTTCTGAGGTTTTGATTGGTTAAGTTCAGAATCAGTTAGTTGATTGGCCGAACGAGATCGAGGTGCAAACTCGATTTACGAGTTTACTTTAGTTGTCTACTTTTGTTTTGCGTCGGTAAGTAATAACTTGCTCAACATCCGATAAACATTTAGATTCGCAAAAAGCTCTGGACCGCGCACAAAGTGCGAAGTTTCATTGAATTTTCGTACTCGATCAAAAGCTTTCTTGACTCGTTCAACTGAGGTTATTTCTGAGAATTATTGATCCTACGTTGTTGCGCTAATTGAACATCGTGATAGTTGGTAATTACTTAGGTTATAATAATTAGCATAATAATAGGATGGTGATGATCGTCTGCCATTTTTTGCACGCAGGGCCAGTCTCCGCGACACGTGACAACCCTGGTGTTATCATGCATCCACTTGATTAAGTTATTTTGTTATTTTGCAGAGATTGGAGTGATTTATCCACCTGTTTTCATCCACTTGAATGTTATATTCCACGATGATGATGATGATGATTAGCAGCGACGGTGATGATGATGATGATTAGCAGCGAAGGTGATGATGATGATGATGACTTCGACAGCTCTTTCTTTTGAGTTGTCTTTGTTAAAGATATGTATTGCATACATGCACGCCACTTGATTGTATGATACTCTGGGTCTATCTGCCCCTCTAGTGATGTCAAAGGCATTTATATCCGTCTTGTATTGTGACATATTCAATCACGTATTAATGCGTCCATATCTTCTGCTGTTCTTCTACGTCTTATCATTCTTAACTTGAGCTTATCAGCCAGGCTGGATCGACTTTTGTATGTCGGATGATTGTATCGACTTGCATCTTGTNTCAATCACGTATTAATGCGTCCATATCTTCTGCTGTTCTTCTACGTCTTATCATTCTTAACTTGAGCTTATCAGCCAGGCTGGATCGACTTTTGTATGTCGGATGATTGTATCGACTTGCATCTTGTCGTTTGTATGTATATTTAGCTGGTGCGCATTTTGTGGGTTTCATTGACAAAGATTTTTTTTCATTCTGGAGTTTGAATATTAGATTGAATTGAATGGAAGCTGCCTTCAAAAGTTGTGAAATTCGTTTTTTGGCGTCTGGATTTCTCGAGATTACTTTGAAATTTAAACAAATTTGTCCACGTCACTCTCTTCTCAGTTCTGCAAACTTGTTTTGTTTACGTACATAAGCTGTTGTTTGGACATAACCAAGTTTTAAATCTGGTCTCTTGAGTTCGATTGGTTTCACCTACAGCGAGGTATTCAGCTCGATAAGCGGAGGTCACTTCAATTCGTACAAAATAAGAAGATTAATTGTGAGGCCATGTGAATCTAAAGTGTTTATTTCTTTTGTTGATATTAAACTTTGTGTGGCCTGTAAATGGGTATGTGATGGTGATGCCTGATGGTTAGCCTCGAACATCCTCCTCCCATAATACGTTGATCGAGTTAACCCTTGTCTCCATTGGCATACGTTCGTCCGACTGATGGAGTAGATCCTGGTCACTGCTCGGTGAACGCACATGAAATTCGAGAAAACGGTTTATTTCCGTCCAGCGTCTTCAAACCACCGACGGCTTCAAGGGCGTCAACATCGGCAGACGTCGGTGCGGTGGGAGTCCGACAAACGACAAACATGCTCAATTAAGTCAGATTCTCTTCCAAATCCAGGAGAATTTCAAATGTTAAAGCAGTCGATTGGATCCGTTTAACGAATGTTGTTCCTGTCCTCAATATTTTCATTTAAATCACTCCATAGACTCAGGAAGCCATTTGGTAAGGATAGCTGAGCCTCTTGGTCTTCTTCGAAGGCTTGGAGGCAGCGGCCATGCTGAATTCTTTGAATTTCGTCATTTGAGTGCGGACGTTGTCATCATCTGCGATATAGCAGTTAAATGATTTATCTATGTTTAATTAAGCAATAGTTAATTCACGTCTGAAGATGACAACGGAATACCAACTAATGTCATGGGTTGAACCTTCGCGAGAATTCCTGCAAAAAAACTTTCGTTGTATTTAGTAAAATAATAAAATTGATTACCTGCAAACACCAACGCCAGCGACTCGACGACAATCATATCCAATCTCTTCGGAATCCTGGAAGGAAGCAATTATTAAAAAGTCGATCAGAACAGAAAAAAAACAAAAAACAAAAAAAAACATTTGGCTTTCACTCGCTGTTTGTAGAAAATGACGACTCACATTACATCCAAAGGT
>MPNW01000847.1:26552-44685 GCA_011800805.1 Hirudo medicinalis
TTTTTTTTGTGTGTTGGGTGGTGGTGGTGGTGGTGGGGGGGGGGGGGGGGGGGGGGGGGGGGGGGGGGGTTTGGGTGGGGCTGGCAATTACAAGGTGCAGATTTTAATCAATACTCGAACGCAAATGTTTTCCACGTCTGAAAATCAATATCAATGTTGAATATTGAACATCGTTTGGAAAAACGTGTTGCACAACTCGTATCATAATTACATTTGAGTGAAATAATATTGATTTTCAAACATTAATAATAATAATAATAATAATAACAATAATATCATTATTGTTTTAGTTATTATTCATTTGTTATTTTTAAAAGTTAAAAATTTATTAATAACAATATTCTTCTTATTATAATTATATAAGAATAATAACGTAACGATACAGTAATATAACACGATTACAGTGATAATTGATCATCAATAGTTAGTTAGCACAAGTTATTAATATTATTAAGTAGTGACAATTAATTATTTAGAATTATCACATTAATAATAATTCCATAATATTTTTTCGTAATAATTAATAATAATATTGTTATAATATTGCTATTAATAATTTTATAATGAATCACTAGGACGGGCTAAATTCAAACGCCATCTATCGAAAGAAACGTGAATTACGAACAAAATGGACATAAATACCTGCCTGCTCAGAGTAAGTTTGCAAGACCAGGTGAAAGCAGTTTAAAGTGGCAAAAGTGGTAAAGCAGTTGAATTACAAAAAGTGATTGTTAGAAATATCGTTAAATGATAATAACAACAAAAACTAATAACCAAATGTCAATAAGGACAAGGACACGTAGCTGTGATAAGGAAACTAGATTCGGAACTATTAGGCCCCCTACTTTGGTGAAAAGGAAAAATATTACTTTTAAAATAATCAAAAAGTAATCATCTTCTCGGGTCGAACGAGGGATTAGGTAACCAGGACGTCATTTCGGTTTGTCTCCAGAGGAGGTGAACTTTTGCTCGACCTGAGGAGATGATAGTGTTGTTGTTGTTGTTGTTGTTGTCGTTGTTGTCGTCGTCGTCGTCGTTGTCGTTGTCGTTGTCGTCGTTGTTGTTGTCGTTGTTGTTGTTGTTGTTGTTGTTGTCGTCGTCGTCGTTGCCGTCGTAGTCGTCGCTGTTGTTGTTGTTGCCGTCGCTATTGTTGTTGCTGTCGCTGTTGTTGTTGTTATTGTTTACTAACGTCCGTTACGCAACTAGATGATATTAGGACGGTGCTCCCGCAACGGGATTCGAATCCGTGCTGCCAACGTGAGAGGCGATGTCTTGATCATTACGCAATGCGGGAGCATACCTTTTAAAAGATAAAATACCTTGTGCTGTACCTCTCGAGTCCAAATTTTCAACAGGATCACGAATGGTTCGGCCTTATTCGGCCTTATGTGTCAAATTTGCATTTGTAGTGGGTGTGACTCTTCCCTCCCTCACAGCGATGATGTTGCCCGGTGCGTTCTTAACCACCCCTAGCCCCTAGCGACGCATTTAACATAAATGCTTTTTAAAAATATATCATATTGTATCATTTATCAATTATTGTATTATTGCATTATTACGTAATAATCTCGTGATTTCTTCGAGTTGAAATATTCAAAAAAAGAAAGTTATTTATACTGCTTTTTTATTCATCTCTCCACCTAAAGGACGAATGGAGAACCATAAGCATTAGGATAGCAATCACAGGAGTCCCTGAGATTCTTGGAAAGCCTTCCATTCTTTCGTTAGCATACATCCACTTCCAGTTAGCCCCAAATGAAACATCCACAGAAGTTAGTTTTAAAACCAACAAACTTTATAAAGTTTAGATTCTCTTAAACGTCTTTTCTGCAATCACGCTTGTTATATTTTGGAAGAAAAATCAAGGAATTGAATCCAAAAACAAAAGCGGACAAACAAATCGGCCGATTCCCTGGTGAAGTGGAAAAGAAATTTATTGCCCGATCTTCTTTCAATCTTCGGACATCCTTGGGATGGCGTTTCAATTTCTTTAGAACTCCTTCTCATCTCATCTCCGCTCATTCCGTTGTTCAATTAGGCAGGAGTGCTCTGTGATATCAGCTGGAAATTTGAGTTGGACTTCTCTTCGATTCGAGACTTAAATGCGATGGTTGTGAATAAATATGTCTCAATCAAGATCAGTTTTCACTTGGCTGCAAATTAATTTTTTTTTTTTTTTAATTAACGAGAAAGGTGTCCACTGCTTCTAAGCTCCTTTGTCGTCATTACTTTCCTTCCTTCAGGGCCTGATTACTTGGATTAAAAGGAGTAAAAGGTCACTTGAAAGGATTTTTAAAATTAAAAATTTGCATTGTGTTCTTGCGAGAGGTAAAAGTTTAATGTTTATCAAAGCAATCTGAGAAAACACGAGGTATTGCAGCGATTCAATTTGATTCAACTTTGCCCTGCCAGTCTCAGAATCTCTTGAGGGTTTCATGCAGAAGTTCATCGGTTAAAATCGTATTAAGAGTTGATCACTTGAGAAGCACTCAATGAACAACTTGTATCTCGAGTCTTTCTGAGTCCACCACGTCAGACGACCCGAGAGTTTCTGAAATTGGACAACTAAGTTGGAACTTCGTAGACTTGAAATCCGTGAAAAACAACTTTACACAAACAACATTTTTCTGATAAAAATAAAAAGAAATTGTTTTCGCAGAGACGCTTCCATGCAGTGATACAGTTCGTGACAATAGCTATCGTACAGTTTAAAATCATTCGTAGCAAAATAAAGTAACTGTTATTTGGACAATCTGGAAAATTATAATCCTATAGAAAAAAAAAAAAACAAAAAAAAAAACAACGATAAATTGATCAAACGGTTTGAAACAAATGGATTTTCATTTGTACAAAATAAGATCAACATAGTTACTGACTTCCCTAGACATCCCATCACCTCACAAGAATAACTCAGAAGTCAAGGACAGTTGATAAGTGAAGGACTTCAGAGATAAGACCTACTCGACAAAAATGTATCTTTGTGGGTCACTTAGAGAAAATTATGAGTCACAAAAATAGAGGTTGATAGTGAACTCGGTGTGTGGCAACGTTTGCAGGATTGAATTTGTAGTGAAATAAGACCCTCTGCACTTAATTTTTATGCTCGTGTGTCATGCGTCGCCACCAGTCGGGGGCCTAAAGCCGATTACTTCAGTGGCTGACATACTGGAGAGAAAATGCACACTATACAAGTCCTTTCCGAGGCGGATTCTAATCTGGGTTAGGGTTAGGGTTCTAATCTGACTTTTTCTGCTACCAAAAGATGAACTATCCCAACGCTCAGGAGACGAATTGAAGAACATATCTCGATGTTTGTGTATTCCCTAAAAATAGATATAACAGATGTTCTGAAAATATCTTAAAAATCATTTATCAGGTTAAAGAATGGTTTTGGAGGAACTTGGAGAATTTCCAACGCCATGGCGGTGGGTAAATCCTAAACGCACAACAATTTGACTTTTTTTGTCAACGCGGTCGAAGTCGACAGATCGCAGCGCTACATAATTCGGATAATTTATAATTAATTAATACAATGAATAATTTCCTGAAAAAAACACTGAAACTTTCGGACACGACGGTCCATCTCTTTCGGAAAACTCTACAAATGCAAACGACGTGTGTTGAAAATACTAACGACACGACACCCGTTCAAGTCAGAGTTCCATTTACAAGCGAATCATGAAAGCATACGAAAGAAATCACTCGATGAACAAGGGGAAGAGATTGAGTAAGCTTGAAAATCATTGAGGGAGAAATTAAACTTAGTTTTCAGCGAGTGGGGTGGGTTGGGTAGGGATGGGGGGAATCGCACGTTGTTTCGCTGACCAAACCACGCAACTGACAAACCACGAGAAAAACTAGAAGGCTATCTAAATGGGGATCAGGCATAAGAGGTTTGTTTCAATCATTAACATAACATGCTCGATAACCCCACTTGGAGTGCTTCGCTGTGATGCTAAGTTAGGGCAGGACAAGAATCACTAAGAATGTTTGTTTTCAAATGATCATCACATTGAATGTCTAAAATCAAGTCTCATAGTCGACACTGAAACCAATGCAAGTAAAAGGGTGTGTGTGCGTGTGTGTGTTTGTTTCGCCACTCATAATTTTCGTTCTAAGAAAGTAAACTGCGGGTCATGGGGCCGGTAAACTGGCGACTTGAATCGACCGAATGCAGAATGAGGGACACAAGCGAGTTTAAAACTCGTGCGAATCGTTAACAAAGTTCGTCCCTCATTCAAATAAAAGAGAAACAAGAAAGCCACACACACTCACAAAATTCAAGTCACTGTTCGTAAGAGCAGGTGAAAGCTTCTATCGCACGTGATGGGAACGAGTAACAATTTATCACAAGAAGCCACGTCCTATTCAATAAGAATATGATGACCACGAAATGAGGATGAAAAGTGACTCCATTTGAGAAGCCGTTAAGATTGCACTGAATGTTTAATAGGCTTAATACATTTTAATAAGTTGTATGGTTTAATACGATTTAATAGTTTAGTAAGTTAGTGTTAGCGAACACCTAGTAATAGTTCGGTTGACGAAAAGTAAACAAAAAAAAAAGCTGACATAACAACCAATAACACGTGTTGGGAGAAAGTTATCAGTGAAAGATTGAATTGAAGAGGAGTGAAGGAGCCTAACGTATCATTGGATGACCTCGGACGAACAACAACAACAACAACAACAACAACAATAAATAATAATAAATAATAATAATAAATAAATAATAACAATCGTACAAATCAGAATCGATGCTGNAGTGGTAGTGGTAGTGGTAGTGGTAGTGGTAGTGGTAGTGGTAGTGGTAGTGGTAGTGGTAGTGGTAGTGGTAGTGGTAGTGGTAGTGGTAGTGGTAGTAGTAGTAGTAGTAGCAGTAGTTGTTGTTGTTAGATTAAAATAAGAACCGCAACGAAAGCAAAAGCAATTAGAAAAAAACCCAGAAGATAATTTTAGCAGCGTTCCTTCACAAATCACGAAGGTTAGGATTTATTTTTTCACCTGATGGAAATGCCACCTGGTAAATTACTCTGCTAACTGTTTCTATAAATAAATACCAATTAGAGAGGGGGCTGAGGTGCTCCCGCATGGTCTAATGGTTAAGACTTCGACCCTCCCTATGGCGGATCCTTAAAGGATTCATCGTTGTAATCATCCATTTATGTCAATAACCTTAATGAACAACAACAACAACAACAACAACAACAATAATAATAATAATAATAATAATAATAATAATAACAATCGTACAAATCAGAATCGATGCTGTACAAGTCGAATTAGCTTCATTTTCACTTTCATATTCACGCTCGTGGAAATAAAGTGAATGCAAACTTAAGCAACAACAACAACAACAACAACAACAGCAGCAGCAGCAGCAACATCGGGTTCGTGCACTTTTTCAGCACAACAGAACCGAAACCAAACACACGACGAGCTAATTATAATCACTTTGGGAAAACCCAAATTGTTAAGCCACTCATGGGACGAGGGAAGGCGTATGAAAGCCAGAGAAGCCCGTTGGGAAAAATAACGAAAGTAATAAAAGACAGGAAATACAACAACAACAACAACAAGAGTAACATCCCTGTTCGAACATAGTCACTTGGTAATCATGATTCACATGGGCACGTGTATAACGACCAATGAGAGAAGGCCTGACGCGAGTGGTGATGATTATGATGGCGATGATGATGATGATGATGGCAACGATGATAATGACGATGATGGGCAGACGTCTCGCGACCTGTAAAGGTCGTAAATGCATCAATTACTCACATTGGTCACGCCCAACCGGCGCGCATCTGTTGTCGTGTTCAATTCTTGTACAAAAAATAACAAACACAGCGTCACTAAACCCACTAAATCATCCTCGGTCGAGCTCGGTTGAAAATTAATTAAAATTTATTTCCGATAACAATACGTCGTTAAACAAGATAAATATGAATTTAATAATTTACGAGTCTTTACTGACGATGGTTATCTGTTCGATTCGACCATCTCGTCCTTTCCACGAGATGTACCTTTCTTCCATCTTTCTTCTTCTCACGATCTTGTGCCTCGTGTGATCACCTGGGCGGCCCTTTTTCCAGGTGTAGTAGAATTGGAAGCATTCCTTGATTGACCTGGAGCCTACCTGTCAGGATTAGTCATCAACATCAGAATGAGTCGTGTTGTTGTTAATGATGATAATGATGATAATGGTTGTGAGACAAAGAATTCAGCATCTTCAGGCGCAAATGGCGCATTATAAATTAATTGTTGTTGTTGTTGTTGTTGTTGTTGTTGTTATTATTATTATTATTATTATTATTATTAACTTTGGCCAAGCATGCAGCCATTCCCTGGTCACGCTCCGTGATTGACCTTCAAGAGATTCTTAACCAGTCACAGTTCAATGACACGTGAAACTTCCTCATTATTGTTCTCACCGAGAAGATCCACACTTCCTGAACGCAGAATGAATGAACAACAGAATGCCTACCTAAAGAAACATCATTTATGCGGAACAGCTCAGTCACCGTAACCCACTATCAGCACATCAACAACTGTTAGGGACAGTGGGCTGCAGGTGCTCGTACGAGTTAATAGAATATTTTTTTTTATCAAAAGAAGGTCATGTATGTAAGTCGAATGTCAACTTCACAGCACATATTTCACCAGATGATGCATGAGATGAATGAAGAGAGGAAGAATGAAGAGAGGATGAATGAAGACGGAGGAGAGAAGAATCTATCGATTGATGCACAAGTCTTCGCAAGACTGTTGTTCATGATGGATCTCCTCGAGTTGACACAAAATCAGACTGCAGTCTCAAAAGATGGTGAATTTCGGACAGAAGACAAACTCTAAGCTAAGAGGTGAAATTATAAACTTCTCAGGGAGAACGAGATGAAAATAATTATGATAATAATAATGATATTATTAATATTAATAATAAATGCCGAGGCGTGGCCTGTTTTGGGAAACACAACCAACGAGGGCCTGAGTAAAGAAATAAGATAAGAAATACCACTTTTGAAATCAGGACAAAGTCTTCATTGGCAGTAAACAAGGCTCTAGAAAATTGATGGATTTCATCTTCTGACCAATTAGAACCCATCGTTAATAAACATGTGACGTCAGCCTGACGACTACAGGATGAGTTTTTTTTTTCTCGTTAATGACTCCGAAACATCCTGAATGATTGCGGTACGACAATCAATATTCATGACCTCCAGTGCATATTCACTTTGGATATCAATATTCATGACCTCCAGTGCGTATTCACTTTAGATATTAATATTCATGACCTCCAGTGCGTATTCACTTTGGATATCAATATTCATGACCTCCGGTGCTTATCCACTTTGAATATTATAATGGTAGCTCGTTTATATGCAAACCTTTTATTGTATCCGGCCAATCCTTTTTGCCTGTTAGCCAAAGTTCAGCTTTTTCTTTCTGGATGCATCTGCTGTCTGCAATGGAAATGAGATGTTTGTCTACAATGTTGCTCGTCAATCACTTCTGAAGGATTGACATTCAACTGGGTGTAGTTTTATGACGTCAGAATAGAATGAACGATCTCTAAAGAAATGAATGTTTTACAATGAATAAAAAAGACAACAAATCCGAGGAATGTAAGAACAAGTGAAAGGTCGAAGAGGAGAGTTGAGAAACGACGAAAAGTAAACTTTCACGCGAATGGAAATTATTATGCAATAATAATAATAATAATAATGATAATAATAACAATAACAACAACAATACCTACATTCAAGTTGTGGTATGGCGGCCTGGTATTCTGGACCAATCTTGACGCTCCTGCAAAGTAAAATGTTACGATGAAGAGGAATCCAAATTTGTTCAACAGAACATCAACGCCATCATTCCATTCAAAACCAACCACTGGAAAACCGTCGCTTTAAGCAAGCCTAAGCTGGCTATTATTATGATTAATATTATTATTATTATTATTATTATTATTATTAGCATTGTTATTATTATTATTGTTGTTATTACTATTATTGTTATTATTGTTATTATTATTATTGTTGTTGTTGTTATTATTATTACTACTGTTACTGTTGTTGTTATAATTGGCATAATAACCATTTTGTTGTTGCATACTGCTTCTTCCACAACTGTAACCATACGTGATGAGAAGAATTAACATACGATTATAATTAATAAAGTTATCTTAATTTTTAGCAAATCTACTTTATTTGCTTTGCTGAACTGCTATAAAAATAAGATGTTAAGGATGATAGAAAGAACGCAACAAGAACAACAGCACTCAAACAATGGAGGTGAGCATTGACTCTCGCGAACCTGCTTGTGTGAATCACTATTTCATGCTTTACAAACGGAAATCCCATGCATCCCTCTTCGCACAACAATTGGGAATGAACTCGATCTGCCTTCAAAGTACTGGACCGTTCGATCATTTGTACTTACTTATTAAACAATCCGTAAAGTTTTCTTGAAAATCTCAACTTAATCGTTGTTAATTCCGAGGAATTCTTAAGAAACCTAGTTGCTCTTTCCCGCCAGAGTTACCTCATTAAGTCAAAACACCGCCTCGAGTAGCAGATAAATTTGACAAATAAGTTGGTCGCATCAAGTTATAAATCGTACATAAAAGTAATATTTTATATAATTTATTCAATAAATTACTTTATTAATTACTTAAATAACGTGAGAATCAAGGCGGGGGACTCTCGAGGATCGACATAGCTCTCCTCTGAGTCAAGACGTCAACAAGCCACGAAGAACATGAGAACGGAATGACTAACGCTTCCGAGAGGCCGTCTTTTGTTCTTTCTCCCAAGATTTCTGTTTGTTGCTTCGTTCTCTGGCTGCTTTGAAAATCTGGCGAGTAATCAATCAATCAATCAATCAATCATTCATTCAATCAGTCACTCACTCAATCAATCAATTAATAGAATAAGTTGTAAGTCATGAATTTCTCAGTTGGAAACCTTGAAAATGAATGAATGAACGAATGAATGAACGAACGAACGAACGAACGAACAAATGAATGACACAATGCCGCATAACTTACGGACCAATGGAAATGGTTAACAGCAAGGCGTTTATCTGCTAATACCAAAGCATCGATTAGCATCCCATACTTGGCCGGTAATTATGAACAGCCAATTACTCCAGAACAGAATAGTTACAGAGAGTAAACTATAATCGTTATAGTTGCAAATTGGGCCCGCTGAGTTAACCATCAGTTTCAATGACTGGATGACTGTGACAGTGACGAGGACGTCTAATAAGTACATTGGCAAACAAAAGGACTTTCCACTGAGAATTCACAGTGAGTACTTCAGATAGGAGCTTAAACGTGGACTGTTGCGGCTATTCAATATTGTTAAATGAAAGGTGACCTTGTCAACTTACAACAACAACAACAACAACAACTTAAAACATCAACAACTTACAACAACAACAACTTAAAACATCAACAACTTACAACAACAACGACAACTTACAACAACAACAACGACTATCTGCTCACGAACAAATGACAGTACAAATGATAATGACGTCGGGCCTCAGTTGGGAACCCCCATAGTCTAAGAAACTGCTTAGTTTTCATATGAAAGTCCTCTGGATGGAATTTTTCGATTGCGTCACTTTTGATCATAATACTGCTCATTTTGATCATAATACTGCTCATTTTGATCATAATACTGCTCATTTTGATCATAATACTGTTCATTTTGATCTTAATGATCCATTGAAGATTACGTGAATAAATAAATTGATTTTATAAAACAATGAACCCACTGCTAGCATTGCTGGTAGCACAATGTTCTTTAAGATGGTTGAAGACAAGGGAGTCCCCTGATTGTGGAAGAAATCCAGAGGGAGTATCGTTGACGGAGAACCTGGCCGAACTCTTGGGGCAGCCAGAGTCTACGGAAGACACGGTGCTCTGGAGTGCCGTCCTGGATTGCTCGACCCCGACGAGGATCGGCGCCTGGGGTCGACGATCCGACGACGACACCGGATCGTCCATCTCTCGACCTTGACGCTTCATGTATCTCTCCTTCATTTCCTTTTGAGGTGGAAGTACCAGGGGAGCGGGCTTCGCTTTCCTTCTGGCTGACAGTTTCTCTTTCTGCTTCTCTTGAAGGACCGAAGTTTCGCTTTTGCTTTGAGTCACGCTCTGTTCGATGATTTTGCCACGAGCTTTGAGATAATTCAAATGCGCAGAATCTTCTGAGGAGCTCGAAGCGGATTCCTGGCTGCTACTGACTTCTTCGTGAAGAGGAGCCCTCGCTCGGTCGCAAACTTTGACCTCTTCCGAAGCTTTTCTCGTCTTACAGCTGGACGGCTTTCTCTCCCCTCCTTGCTTCTTAACTGCTCTCTCTAACATTGCAGAGTCGTCTTGAAGAAGATTGCCGCTCTGAACTTCGGGTATTCTGGCAGTCTCCATTGGATTGTCGTGATCGAAAGCAGAAATGGAAGGTACTTCCATAGACGGGATTTTGGAACCTTCGTGCTGCTGGTTGGGGGGAAACTGAAAGATGCCCGCCTGTCTCGGGGAGGACGGCTCGGTGGTCCTGGGAGTGTAAGGAGTGTGAGCCGTGTAAGGAGTGCAAGGTAGCGAGGAGTGAGACTGATGCTGAAGCGAGACGTTAGGATTTTCGACGGGGGTTCCATGCTGGACGGAAAAGGAACTGCAGACGGGTTTGCTGTAAAGATCGCCGGACGAATTGTTCACTGGAAAGGGTCTGTTCGGTTCGGCCGAATTCTGGTACAAACACGGGTGTGAATTGGAAATCTTCTCCTGACATTGTTTAAGGTCACTGCTGGTCACAGAATTAACAAAATTAACGACTTTATCGCAAGGAATCTTCGACGAGGGGAATCTGTTCTTCTCTCGGAATTCTTCCTCGTGAGAAGTAAGATTCCGAGCCACGAAGAATTCGCTTTTCTCTTCCTGTGAAAGCACCTTCTTTGAAAGTAAATCATGCGAGCCATGGAAATTATGTTTAACGGATGCAAAGTCATTCTCTCGAAGTTCTTTCTCCGTGGATTTTTCGAGATTGAGAGGAGACTGCGTCCCAGCACTGTGGCGGCTGCTTTCGTCGGAGTTGGGGGACCGCTCCGAGAATCTCCTCAGCCTTCTTTGGTACAAGGAACTCGCCTCGAGATGTTTCGGCGAAATCTCACTGCCGCTCTCCAAGTACCTCAACTTCCTGCTCAGATCCATCGTGCTTCCCTCAAAATCACCTTTCGAGCATTGGACGGCTGCGATCGTCTGAAAGCTACTGGAATATTTTGAATAGTGAAAGTTGTCCACATCTCTTGTCATCTCGTTCATTTTCAAGTCATCTTCCTTTTTGATGGCATTCACGAATTCCCCACGCTTGTTAGTGTACAGGGCTTCATCATTCGTCAGATCGATTACTGCCGATGACGTCGAACGGCCGTCTTCAATTGGGGTTTCCCTCGTTTTCAAGGAAGAATCTTGGCCAATTAACGGGGCCTTCCAGTCCTGTAATTTCTCCGATTGGTCGAGGTTATCTTCGCTCCACAGAGGTCCCCTTTCCTTGAACTTCGACTCCTCCCTCGGCAAGCTGTAAGACTTGGACTTGATCCTCTCCAATTCATCTTTCGTCAGGTCCCAGGGTGTCGACGAGGTCGAACAACCGCCGCCATCACCGTGAGAAGAAGTCAAACGTTCTAAGGACGAAGCTCTCTTTTGAATGACGACGTCACTGGCATTTTGGTAATTAGGCTTCCCTTCAAAGACCTTTGTCTTTGCTTCCCATGACTTTCTCTTCGTTGTCTCCAGTGAGGTTGTGACGTCATCGTTCTGTCTGTCCACATCATCTTCAGTGTCCTAACGAGAAGCATAGGATTGGATCAACATAGTTCGTATTTATATAGCGCCATAAATAGCGGGCCCCTAGCCGATTTTGATAACCATTCATATAGCGCTCCTTCCCAAGGGTGCTTGCGGCAGTGCAAGCTGGGTTTCGAACGCGACATAATGTGACTGATGCCATTACCGCCGTACGCAGTAATGCAACCCCCTGGGCTAACTTGGAAGCGTGGTCACACGACCGATTACTGAATAGTCACTAATACTTAAGCGTCTCATTCTTCAATCTCTCACTTAATTGGTGTCTAATCGAGTGTAAATTAAAACTGTGAATTTGAAAAGAACAGATTATGATATCGATGACACCCGTATTACAAGCTGCCAACTAAGCACCTCACCCTATTCACGTATCCACCGTGGAGCCTCATGTGGCCATTGAGGGCAGGTACGTTCTTGAAGCGTCTTCCACAAACATGACATCTTACTGGTTTTGGCTCACTTAAAAAAAATAATAGTTGTAACAACAACAACAATAATAATAATATCAATAATAGTAATAATAATAATAATAATAATAATAATAATAATAATAATAATAATAATAATAATAATAATAATAATAATCATCATCATCATCATTTAAAAATCAAAGTCACATCATAAACAAAGGAGAACCTCGAGATGATTGTATCTAATTTCTGAAAAAACATAACCACAAACATACACACATACATACATGCGGCCAATCAGACAGACAGTCAAACAAACAAGCAAACAAACAGACAAACAGTCAAACAAACAAACAGACAGTCAAACAAACAAGCAAACAGACAAACAGTCAAACAAACAAACAAACAGACAGACAAACAAACAGATAAACAGACAAAGGCGCTAAACGGCGTTGAGAGCTCAAATGACTCACTCCAGCGGATTGAAACCTGGCGCCCAGACGACTTTAGAGTTCCAGGCATCGTCCGAGAGTTGGGGCAGGGTGCACGAATCCGGCTGGACGTGGGTCTGAGCCACGGGTCGACCCTCGTCCATTCTCCCGGGCATAAAGCCAGCTCCGTTGCAGGAGTTGATGGAGTCGTGATGGTGGTTCTCCAGGTGACGTCGAAGGGAACGGGCGTCGCAGTAGCTCTTGCTGCAGCGAGGAATTTGCATTCGAACGGCTTCTTGCTGCTGTGGGTCATCATGTGACCGTTCCTGGACAATCGGTTGTTATTGTTGTGATTATTGTTATTATTTTTATTATTATTATTATTATTGTTATTATTATTGTTGTTGTCGTCGTCAATTATTAATTTCAGCTCATTAATAATCAATTAAGGAGCATTGAATTTTGAAAAGTCATTTGAGGAGAGTTTCAAGTTGGAGGAGATGGTGATGATGATATCGAAACAATGGAATCACTGATTCGTTTAATTTGATATTGATTTGATATCAATTCATCAAAAATACAACAATAATTAATAAGAGTTTTACTTGTGCGGGCCAAAGCACACTGATGGGCGACGATGATAACGAAATCATCAACATCATCACCACCACCATCATCATCACCACCATCATCATCACCACCATCATCATCACCACCATCACCACCACCATCATCATCATCATCATCATCATCATCATCATCATCATCATCATCGGAACTTGAAAAAAACCTACAGGTGATCCTGTCTTTTGAAGGCCTTAGAGCAGAGGTGGCACGAATATTTCCTCTCGTCGCTGTGTGTCAACTTGTGCTTCGCCAGTGCACTGGAATTGTTGAAGACCTTCATGCAAGTGGGGCACTTGATCACCGAGCGCAGGCCACCGGCAGTAGAAAGATCGGCCCCCGGCTTGCCGACCGTTTTGGCCGGACGGCCTTTTCCTCTGGAAGTCATGACCGTGGTGGTGACGGTCGGGTTGCTTTGATCTTTGACCGCGTCGCCATTGGAAACGGAATCATCGCCGTGGGGCATGGAAACGACGTTGCTAAGGACTCTTTCTTTAGGATGGCCGGTTGCGATGGAAGCGGTCGATCTGGTGTCTCTGTTGTTGTTGTTGTTGTCCATTCGGTTTTCCTCTGCTCGTTTGTCGTTCTCTTGTAGTCTCTCATCCATTTTGAAGGTCACCCGGTGTTCTGGGATTTAATAATTACGTAATAATTACGAATTTACGTCAATAAATTGTTGAATGAATTGCTTGTTTATTTCATTATTAAATTGTTTTTGCACTTTGTTTTTGTTTTCAGAAGAAACAAAACATCCGGTCGGTTCTCAATATGAATGAAAATGATTGAAAGATTGAAAGATTGAACGATTGAATGATTGAATGATTGAATGAATGAAAGATTGAATGAATGAATGATTGAATGAATGAATGAATGATTGAAAGATTGAATGAATGAATGATTGAAAGATTGAATGATTGAAAGATTGAACGATTGAACGATTGAATGAATGAATGAATGAATGAATGAATGAATGAATGAATGAATGATTGAATGAATGAATGATTGAAAGATTGAATGAATGAATGATTGAAAGATTGAATGATTGAAAGATTGAACNGGCGCCGATAGCGCCGGCCAGGCGCCCGACTTGAGATCATGCCCTTTGAGCCGTGCGCGCGTGTATTTGCGATTGCATTGATGTGTGGATGGATGAGTGAATGGATGCTTGAATGGGTGGGTGAATGAATGAAAGATTGAATGAATGAAAGATTGAATTGAATGAATGAATGATTGAAAGATTGAATGAATGAATGAATGAATGAATGAATGAATGAATGAATGAATGAATGAATAAATGATTGAATGAATGAATGATTGAATGATTGAATGAATGAATGATTGAAAGATTGAATGAATGAATGATTGAATGAATGAATGATTGAATGATTGAATGAATGATTGGTGGTCATCCGTGTTGATCGGACAGAAGCGCCAGAAATACACAAGAAATACAAGTCAACAATCATTTCTATTTCAGCCTCAAATGCTGTTCAAATTTTCAGAGGGCATCCTCAACCCCATCCCTTCCCTCCCTAAATCAAGCCCCGCTGGGCTGCTAAAGGCAAAAATAAACGATCACTTGAGCAACAAAAACATTGAAGTGGCCTCATTTAAAAACAACAGCTCAGCAATTGTTGCATCATTGTTCTACTTGCCAGGGGACTGTAATCCTTAAAAAATATAGCTTCAACACAACTTCAACACAAGTCCAACATAATCTCAACACAACTTGAACATAACTTCATCGTCGTATAACCTTGGCCACTATTATCATCACCATCAACATCCATCTTGAGGCACTATCATCATCACCATCAACATCCATCTTGGCCACTATCATCATCATCATCATCATCAACATCCATCTTGAGGCACTATCATCATCATCACCATCAACATCCATCTTGAGGCACTATCACCGTCGTCATCGTCATCTTCTTCATCCGCCCTACGTCAGCCACACTACCATCGTCACCTCCCCTCGATTAATGCCCCCCTCCTCGAACATAGGCGTCGTCATGACAACCGATGTATCAATTCGACGCCGAGAAGGTCACGCTTTCAACTAACAGCTGCCACTCAGACAGGAATCCATAAAATTAGGACACTCCTGCTACAAACGTCATCCAATTTACGACCACCAGCACTACTGCATCACGTTGGCATCGATATCTGCCGATAGTCGAGTATCGATGGATTGTTTGTCAGACGCAGATACAGACGTCAACCGTTGATATCCATCGATAGTCGGTCGGCAATTTCAAAGTACAGGTCCACGTCATCATCTGGAATGGAAAGGCACTCCATTAACCGACTGATAAGCCCTGAGGAAATCATCATTATCATCATCGTCGTCGTAATCATCATCATCATCACCATCATCATCATTATCAGAAGTCGTCGTCATCGATTTTGTCTCCAATTCAAAGGAATCAGGGCGGGTTATAAATCAGCAAGTCAGACCTTGACTTCATGACTTCATGGAATTTTGCGAGTTCGAACGTATTGTATTGAGAACTTATTGAGTGTGTCCCAATTCGACACCACCCCTCGTTTTCAACCGAGCCAATTTCACTCCCAAGAATTTATTTGGAATTTATTTGAAATTCAACTGAAATTTGTCAGAAATTCATCCGAAAGTCGTGAAGTCAAATCTCTTTCGGCCTTAAACCGGGACATAAGTACATAAGTCATGGTCGACTCGAGCGTCACCGAGAAAAGTAGAAGCAGGTCCTGGTATCGAAGCGTGCAAGTCACGTCATGAGTTGAGAGGAATTCATCGTAATGACTTCTTCAGCGTAACTGTAAAACTGTCGAAAGCACTTTCAAGACAAAGAATTGAAGGAATGCGATTCTCGTGTCGAAGATTAACATTTATGTAGCGCGTAACACTTACGCGTAAATCTCTCGTTAACAATGGCGAGCACGAGTGACATTGATATTTTTAAGTACTCCTTACTCTGAGAGGTCGCCCGATTTTTAGGAATCACTAAGTAATTGTTAATCGCTCGCTTTTTCAGAACTGTGTGAAAGTTGTTCTTAACTTCACAACATCCATCAATGCGTCCAACAGATTCCAGAGGACCGAAAAAGATCTTCCTAAAAATACTTCAACTTGTTGTTATGGTGAACAACTTGTTGTCGGAGTGAACAACTTGTTGTTGGAGTGAACAACTTGTTGTTATGGTGAACAACTTGTTGTTGGAGTGAACAACTTGTTGTCGGAGTGAACAACTTGTTGTTGGGGCGTTCTTCCCAAACTGACCACCTGTTCGCGTCGCCATGGAATTCACTTGAATCCTTGATGCAACCTTGATGTTTGAGAAACTCTCCCAGCAACGAGGGGCCAAGAAGATCGCGGAATGACTGGAATGCCTGTCGAATGCTTTCTTTTATGGCGCTCCATCCATCAATCCGGTCTTTATCTCCCTCTCCTACCACTCGAGTGTCTGTGTTTTGCTCATCCACCAACTCTCTGGAGACGAGGACGATGCAAACAAGGCAAGGCAGATTAAAAATAGCACACCATCATCATCATCATCAACGTCATCATCATCATCATCATCAACCCCAAGAATCGGAAACATTCCGGTTTGTGCGCGTACCTTCACGCACACAGAGCGAGGCGTACGTGACTTGGAAACTCCAGCAGCCAATCAGCTGTTACTTTAGCTTGTTTACATCTCGAAAAAGATGCCGACTCCGTTGATAAAAGGCCCTGGACTCTAGTCCCAGTTCCCTTGTTTATGTCAGGAAATTCCCGCCTTTCCAAATTTAGCAGGAGAACTTTCGGGTCCTCGTGCGATTTGCGATTATAAAATATCCTACGGTTTCGAACGTCAAGGTCTTCTTGCCGCGCGGAATATCCATCCTTTGTTCAACCCTGGTCGAGATCTTGCTTCTTGTCTTCTTGTCACGTCATGCTCGTCATGCAGACAAGAAGAAAAAAATTGACGTCTGCCATTTGTTAGCAGAACATCGCGCTACATAAAGTCAACGACTTTATTCTGAAAATAATGCTTTCAGATTAACTAGGGTATTTATTAATAACAAATTTACAATCATATATATCCGATCAGTTGATAGATTTTGAGTGCGATGATGCAAGCATGATGATGATGTTGATGACGACGACGACGACGACGATGATGATTTGCTAAGCCCCCATAATTAATTATAACGAGCGCATGCCCAGACGCTAAAAATAGAACAAGATCCGGGTCAATGCCGGGCAAAAGATGTAGGTCAACGAGATCGAGTTGTTAATCTTCGAAGCCAATACAGGTGTGTCTTTCCTATAAGCCCGTTGGACCACACACCTTGAGATTCGGTTACCTGCTCACAATTCACAGAACAGACGTCAGAACAATGTTGAAATGATGGAGAGCTGGTGATGATGATGATGATGATGATGATGAGGAGGAGGAGGAGGTGATGAGATGTAAGCAGGAATCGCCGATGAGTTTTGATTTCGTAATTACGCTCCTTTTCACTCCTTTTCATTTCATTTCACCTCACTTTACTTCACGCACAGACAACCTCGTCTGATCACATGCATACTGTCGCTAACGATCGCCTGCATTTACAAACCATCGCATCACATCCAATGACACTCAAAGACACGTACAACAGAATGACAAGCAGCTTCCTCACGTGTAACTTCACACATTTGTGCAAGTTAGCTCAGAGGGTAGCGTTCCTGCGAACGACGGTAAAAGCAACAGTCGTTACGTGTCGTGTTCGAAACCCAGCTTGCACCACCACCACAAAGCGCCCCTGGGAGCCGGCGCTATATAAAT
>MPNW01000847.1:44842-73011 GCA_011800805.1 Hirudo medicinalis
GGCGCTATATAAATAAACTTACTTACTACACATGAGTGAGATGGCTACCTGTTTAGAACTAGTGTTACGAACACTATCACCTGAAGACCACCATACAACAGTTATTTATTTGGTGCAAAGACGGCAGCCCAGGTATCGAACGCGATACCCACGACCTTAGCGCGGCACAGGTCAAACCAGGAGCAGAAGAACTCACAACTGCACAAGAAACGGCGGGAAAACTATGTTAAGCATGCCGAGATGTGCAGAGATACAAAATACCTGACGGTGGCTTTCGCCTGCCTTCGTTCATTCATTCATTCATTCACCAATTCATTGGTTGCTCTACTCGCTAGGCCATTCATAAATTTGTTCGTTCATTCATTCATTCACTCACTCACTCAATTACTAATTCACCAATTGATCGATTGATTGATTCATTCATCAATTAATTAATTAATAATTAATTAATCAATAATTAATTAATTCACTCGTTCATTCATCAATTAATTAATTCATTCATTCGTTCACTCACTCCAGCGCTCCATGCACAGTTCGGTTCAAAGGGCAGGGTTGAAGTTCTCGGTTTCCGATGTTTTTGGTTTTTCTCGTCGGTTGTTTACATCAACAGACAACCGCTCTATGCGAAGTCCCTACCATCATCCTCGCTGTCATCATCATCACTACCATCATCACCATCACCATCATCATCAGCAGCAGCAGCAGCGTATATGATCATATCTGCCTTCATCATCATCTGAGAGTTCGTTGACCTCTGGCGATGAACCGACCGAAATAATCAATGACAAACAATGCCTGGATGGAGAGGCGATGATGACGATGGTCATGATGAAGATGATGATGGTGGTGATGATGATGATGATGATGATGATGATGACGGTGGTCATGATGATGATGATGATGAAGACGGAGGTTATGGTGAAGATGATGATGGTCATGGTCATGATGACGACGACGATGATGACGATGATTAACTCACAATTGATCTCATTTGAGATGGTGGGAATCGTTGTTGAAATTGAAATAGCAACGATTTGATTACTCCAGGTAAACGCCAGGTGTCCTCAGGAATTCACTGATATCATCATCATCAGCAGCAGCATCATCACCACCACCACCACCTTCACCATCATCACTGCCGCCATCGTGGTCGACGTCATCATTATCACCATTACCGGCATGCCACAATGTTATCACCGACGTCATTCTTCAGATCGGACATTGGACAGCCACAAAACCATAATGACGCAACCATCATGTCGGACTCAACAACAATAACAACAACAACAACAACAAAAAGAACTTGTTTCCATCCATCGCGGCAGCTTGTGAATGATTACAACAATAACAATAATAATAATGACGCTATTAGTAATAATAATAATAATAATAATAATAATAATAATAATAATAATAATAACGAGTTATTAGAAGAATAAATTAATTTGTCCCAATAATAATAATAATAATAAATGATAATAATAAATGAAATTACCGTCGTCAATAATTGTCTCACGGCTTCAAAACTTAAGTCTAAACTGATGAGGCACAATCATGTTTGCATCTCGATTACAACAACAACAGCAACACTAACAACAACAACAACAACAACAACAACAACAACACTAACAACAACAACACTAATACTAATAACAACAACAACGACAACAACAACAACAACAACAATAACAACAACAAGTCACCTTGAAAGGTTCAGTCGAAGCCATGTGACTCGTGTCGAGGATCCTGAAGGACGACCGACGTCAATGTAATCATAACCANATGACGATGATGACGATGACGATGACGATGACGACGACGACGACGAAGAAGATGGTGATAATGAGGTCGACGATGGTAACCATGATCATTATGATAACGATGAGCACAGGATATGATGATAATGATGGTAATTGCGAACTTGAGTTGAGTAAGACATCATTAACCACATCTAACCGGTTTTTCCGACTGGATGTGTGTTGTTTCCACACAGCGACGATGACGTCACAATACTTTCGTAAGGCCTGAAGTTGGGTACACTGTTGGTGAATTGAGTTGCCGATGATGTAGCCTCCTTATTGTTCTTGTTGTTGTTGATGTTGTTGATGATGTAGTTGTTGTTGTTGCTGCTGTTGCTGTTGTTGGACGGTTTGGTTAACTTGTTGTCATTCACCTCCAACTCGGTCATGTTGGCGATTACTGTCGGCAGGATGCCAACGGTTGTTTCCGCATTTCTTCTGTTCCCCGAGTCGGCCTCCTCCTCTCTGCAGGAAAGTCTCATCATGTTCCTGGGTACGACAAAGGCTCTGGGAAAAGCGGAGACCATGTCGTGGCCCGGGAGGATCGTGGGGGTTATCGGGACTTCCAGAGGGCTGTTCGGAGCTCTCTTTCTGACCTGCGACACGAAGGGTTCGGGTCGAGCGAAGATCGGGCGAAGGTTTTTTGAATCCGAGCCGAGGTCGGAACCCCTGAGGTGGTAGTGGTCGTTGTGCTTGTCCAATTGCTGTTGGAAGGAAGCTTTCAAGGAGTAAGAGAAATGGGAGTAATCAAATTTTGATTGGTTCTGACTCAACAAATCACAGGATTTCGAAGGTTCGTGACCTTTCTCACTGGTCATGGATTGGTTGGAAAATCTTCGATCTTCTCTGCTCGATTGGATGAGATATGAGTCATAGTTTCCTGCCTGAGGTAAATCATAATGGCTTCCATTATCAGCAAACTTCTTGGTCTGAGCCACGGGCATGAATGGAAACGGACTCGGAACAGTGAAATGAATTTGACGTTGGAGCTGGTAAGAATCCATGGCTCCCTGGATGGCCAGAATGTAGGCGGAATGCACGTGGGATGCATCCATGGGGTGATAGAAGGATCCCTGGTAGGGACTGCTTTCGGGCAGTGAGGAGAGAAATTTCTGAGACATTTTGGAACTTCCGCAGTCCTCGTTTTCTCGAATTTCCGATTCCATTCCCACGTTGTGCTCGGCAATTCCGTCCGAGCCACCTTTCGACTCAATGTCGTTGGAAGGTTGAGAAAGTGTAACTTCATCCTTCTTAAAAGTTGATTCACTCGATCCAGACTTTGATTCTTGCTGGGATTTCGAGTCCTCTCTTTCTTTTCTCAGCCAAATCTGAAACATTCAATTATTTGATCTCATGGTGATCAGAAATAGTAACTCTAGGTTAGATCCTGCAAGAACTTATTTAACACTGAAATAAGTGAAAAAATCATCAACACAAATCAATGTAGTCCAATAGTGTTCAGTGCAATCAAGGCTTCATAGTTTACTCCTAAGCATAGAAAAAAAATCAATGGGCACTGATGACTTTGATGTAGTTAAAAACACAAAAATAATGTTTAGATGTTATCTGGACTGAATCACCTAAGTGATTAGTGAAATATTTCTTCAGAGGTAAAATTGTAGAATGAAAATTGTAGTCAATGAAATCAAATTCAGAAAGATGTGACTAAATGTGGATTATTTTTAGGAAAATAACAAAACTCTGAACAAACCTTCTTCATGTTACGAAATTCTGCAGATCTTATTAAAAACAAAAATCACGAATCGTACAAATAATTATTTCCACGCATTCGGTTCTTTCTGTTTGAGAGTTGAAATCACAACTACGGATACTGTATATAACGCAACGCTTACGAGTGTCGCCAGCCTTGTTGCGAAGAATAAATAAATGCAATCGGCCTGATTACTTATCCTCTCGGGTGGAGTAATTCGTTGTGCAGGCCAGTCAACAATCTAAACATTTTATCGGCTTCGAATTGAATTGAATTAGCCATTAGCGGTGAAACGCCAGGCATCCAGGACTAACCTAGGTCTCGAAAGAGAGGCCAAATTTCGCTTAGGCATGCGTGGGAGGAGGCTTTTTGTGTACTTCATCAGCTCTGACAAGCTTTTTGACAAACGTACCTGCCACAGTTTATAAAACCTTTGCAAATTATAAATTGCTCGCTAAGCATCGGTAAAGACCTGATTGCAGATTCAGAAAACGATGTGTTTGTTTTTAAAACGAGGAACTATTTGAGCGTTTTAAAGCCTTTTTTCATGAATGAAGCCAAAACTCGGCGCACGAATACATCATTCATAAAAACTAGAGCCTAGCCTCAGCCTAGCCTAGCCCAAAAATTGAGGACGATAACTATGAAGGCTCGAACTAATGGCATTGAAAGTAATTTAGCGACCAGCATTAATTACAAAACGACTAATCTGCATCGTTGCAGACAGTTAAAGATTTTCATCGAAACAGGTACTATTAGTAATGTCCCAATCGAGATAGCTGATTCTATGGCGGATCTAAAAACCACTTTTGCATTCGGTTCACTTCTAGAGTTCACAACTTATCAAGTCGAAGTATAAAATTTTAATCATGATTTTGTAAACAATCCATCATTTATTTATCTCGTCAATGGTTTTAAGTTTCCAAATTTTATGCCCTTTCTACAATTTTACGTATTGAGTTATGCCGTCCTAGCAAAAATTTTCTCGAGAAGTGTAAAAATACATATCAAGCTATTCATTTTGGTGGAGTCTCATTTTCGTCATCAGAATTTCAGGTCAATAAATTTTATGCCAACGGCGCCCTAGCACGCAGACGACTCTTACTCGCCCCACTGTCATCACCTTTTCATCTTTTTTTTTAACAAGTAACGCACCCGAGTTTATTAGTGAGCTGTGTTTCTCAGATAATTGAGAAGACAAAGTATGCCGAATGTCTGATCGAATGAACGAAAAATAACTTAATAAGTACATCGTCGCCGCTGTGGTGAATAAAATTCATAATGAGTAGGATTTAAAACAAATCAGAAGTAAATCTTAAAAAGTAGAAGATTCATACAAAAAAATTAAAATTGCAACCAACTAAAACTAACGAATTTTCGACCCAAAATAAGCTCAGAGCGAATGAGGCATTCCTATCGACGGCGAATCGTCTGCTAGAACCATCGAATGATAATTTGAGACAAAAGATGAACTGTAAGTTACATCGAGGACGCAATATTTATAGTTGTAATCATCCATAATAAATTATAATTATCCATAATAAACGACTCAAACGAAATTTTGCTCTTGCTGAATGTTCTGGAAAAGAGTGTAAGTTCCGCCAGTAATATGAGGCAACGATGCAAAGGTTTGTTGAAAATAATTGGATGCCTTCTGTGAATGTAGGGAACATCGTGTAATGTAATGTGATGTAATGTAATGGATTACGGTTCCAGGACCCGAAAAGGATGAGGGGAAGTCACGAGATGGCACTAAAATCTGAACTTTCAGTTTGACAACAAATGAGTGATTCACGAGCCTAGCTTGCTACACACGAAATAACACGCGCCCACAACATGCTTCTTGTGTCAGATGTTATGGTTCGAACAAAGCAGTCGCTCTTTCAAATGTATGATGTCCGTAGGTATGATTGTTCTTAAAACAACTGGCAAGAAGCCATCACATCTTTGAATCGGAAACGAAATGCGTAATGCCGCTGACAGTGTGACGGTAGGTGACGCAATATCAGGTAACAAAATATCAGATAACCTATTAAAGAAGCCAGAACTTGGACCAGAAATTTAAACAAATGCAAATTACTTCGATAAAAAATCCACATCCATTTGATGTTTGAGAATGATTCTGAAATTTTTTCAATTTATTGAGAGCTTGTTTGTGCAAAAAAATATTTTAGGTCATGAAACTCCGTCGAAAGAAGTTCCACAAGAATATCTCGGAGTTCGATAGCTTGCGATTATTATTAGCCCATCAAAAAGACAATTGGTAAACGAAACACCAACATACGTCCTTGCACATTGGAAGGGCAAGCAACCACTCAAAACGATCATTCCAGGAGGTCAAGACGCATTTGACCTCAATTTTGATATTCTACGAACATCTCGAGGGCTATGTTTGACAAGTCGAATTCTTGCATTTTCTCGACAACAAAATGATGAGTAAAATAAACTCATGAGAATCTAACATTCGCTTGTTGAACAGGATACAATTGGAAGAATTAGTCTGGAAGGTCTGTTTGCAACTCAAACCACTGCCTGCATGGACGCTACAACGACCCAATGAAACGTGCAAAACAACGATCGGCTCGGCATTTGCGACCGAGAATCGAATCACCTTCAAAGCAAGAAATGCATGCTCATCCTAATCTGCCCCATCTCCAACATTCTCAGCTTCAAATCCGATGCAAGAAACATAAGACCGAGATGGAAACATCGACGACGACACTTGAAAATGATGGCAAAAACAAGCAACTGTTGTGGAGTCAAGTATCGAATCTGCTGCCTTCTTTTTAATCTTTGGTGTTATTATTAGCTATTTTACTTATTATTAACTGGAGTGGTTTTATATATATATATATATATATACACATATACACACATATATATATACCTATATGTATACATATATGTATATATATATATATATATACATGTGTGCAGCTACAGCTATAAATGGGTGGTGTTAGCAAGAATATCTATGAAGAAATACCCTTTAGAGATTTAAATCACTGTTTTGAGAGTCCCTGGTTCTTTCATTGCATTTTTTCTGACAAACATCAGCAGGCAGAATCCACCAGATCGAAACCCAAAAAAGCCAAGTCTCACATTCTTCTGAGGACACCACACAAGGTGGTCGACTGAAGTTCCAAACTGATAACAAGTTCAAAGTTCATCCACCCTAGATGACAATTTATCAGCAGATACATCGATCGTGCAATGAGGAACAAATTATAATAGCCAATGAATCTGTTGTTTCCATTGAAAAATAATTTTGAAAAATGCCTGCATGCAAATTCTTCCAACGCATGCGGACGAGCGCAAAAACATTGCTCGCTCGACGCAAAACCGGCTCGGACGGGGAAAGAAATCCCCGCGTTGGTGCATAAAAACGAAATAAATAAATAGCCTGTGATTGGAGGATGATATGTCATGGGGGAGGAGTTTACACATGCACAGGGATGAAGTTCATACTTGTTTATATATATATATATATATTTGTTTTTAAATACAAAAATACACATATCGTCTTTAATGCCGGGTTATCGACGAGCGAGCACGTAAACCTTTCTGAAGCGAGCGGGATGAGGCATCGAAACACTGCAGACGAACGAGCAGACGACTCCTATGGACGTCGAGGGGAGGAGGAGCCTATTGCCAGTCGACGACGACGATGGCGTCGAGATGGTGGCAATCACGGCCAAAACGTCCACAGGTAACAATTTGTCAACAAAGAGATGAACTGGCGAACACCATCGTCAAAGACAGCTCGTTAATTATTAAAGATTACAATTAAAAGCGAGGAGAAACAAAACTTAAAGCTTCAACCGAAGATGGCCGCAGACGGAAACGAGGAACGAATCAAAGAGATTTTCCATGGAATTCCAACAACTTATTGCTCGGATTTTGTAAGGTGTTCGACATGACAAAGAAAAATTAGTCTGATGATCACTTACAAAAGAATTACAAAGCAGGGCAAAGGACAAAACTTGTGTGTGTTTGTGTGTGTGTGTTGGAGAGAAGATATGATTACAACACACCAACTCATAAATGCCTGTTCGATTTGACTGGAGAGGAACAAAGAATAAATAGGTGAATGTGCGAATGATGAATGGATGGATGGATGGATGGATGAGTCGACAGAGAGAAATATAATCAGATTCGATTTCACAAGCGGCAGGCAAAGAAGACAGAGAGACTGAGTAGCATCAAGGAAAGTCTTAAAAACCAGGAGGAAATGAGGACAGGTCAATCACCTGTGATTTTTCACCCTTTCAGTGCCCTAATTATGAACTTTTTTAAAAGAGAACAGTGCTGGACCATCAGGGTCTCCCATGGAAATGATGATGATGATGATGATGTTGCTGCTGCTGCTGTTGTTGTTGTTGCTGTTGGTTGTCTGAGGGGAAGAGAAAGAGCTGCGAGGGAACGATCATGAGTTGCGCCAACAGGGGCAGATGGTCGGACGGGATCTGGGGGTGAGGACACCCGACCACGTTGTTGCCTTCGAACCACTTGTCGTCGGGCGGACCGAGCACGCCCAGGCATCGGATGGTGTCGTAGCTGTAGAAGATGTAGTCGATGATGTCCTTGAAGTCGTACCTGGGAGGGAAGAAATGTTGTTGTTGTTGATGATGATGATGATGATGATGATGCTGCTGATGATGATGATGCTGATGATGATGCTGATATGCTTTATGGATGCGTTAATTGATCAGGATTTGCCTTAATTGATGTCAAGTCCAATAACTTGCAACAATAAATGCAAACATATGTGATATTATTACATCACTAATATTTAGTTAGGCATAATAATAATAATAATAATAATAATAATAATAATAATAATAATAACAAGAATGACAACAATAATAACAATGATATAATTTGTAAGGAGAAAGCATCTTACCCACAAATTAAAACTAACAGGACACTCAAATGGGTGATCACCATCTGGCTTCACAACGAATGGGAAAGTCATGCACAACGAAGCAGGATTCTCGTTAAATGCATTAAGCGAACAAAAGTAATTTTTAATTAAACATAAGAACGTGCTCGTGTCGTCGTCAATCGAATTAACAGGGCGGACTCCTCGGACGTTCGTTTGCACTTAGCGACCTGGCGATCGGGACGGGAGGCTCGTCTTGCTCGGGTAGAATTTTAGCGAACGGGTAGGAGCGAGAAATTCCAGTCATCGCAAAGAACGAACGAAAAGCGGTCGAGCGCGTCCGACTCACGTGAAGTTGGTGAATGGAAGCGTGTCCTTGAGGTAGGCCTCCTTCAGTCTGAAGTTGTGCGTGTAGATCTCCTTGTCGGTCGAGGTGCTCAGCTTCAGCAGGCAGTCCTTGTAGGCCATGTCCTTGAACTCCTTGTGGTTGGAGTTGACCTGACCCAATTTCAAGAACTCTACCACCCCTGTGTAGTCAATTTAGAATTAGACAAATTAAAGCTCATACTTTTGCAATTGAGCTCCTAAGAATTGAAATGCAAGTCGAATTAATGTTACATTGAACTTAATTAATCAATAATAACAATAATAATAATAATAACAACATTAATAATTATATTAATGCAACGACATCGGCATTAGTGAATGTCGCTATCATCGAACGTGCGAATGCGCACGCAAACATCGTCCGCGACGGACCGACCCGATTCAGGCACGGAGTTCATGTCCCCACAAATGACCATCGGGACGCTGGTGCAGTTGAGTTTCGAGTCGTTCGAAGAGTTCGGTCTGAGATCGGGAGCTGCCCCCTTGATGAGGTTCTTGAGCTCCTTGATGAGCATCATCGTCTGAATTATTTTCACGTCGCAGAACTCGGGGTCCCAGTGGACGTGGCAGGTCGCCACCAGTAGGGGTTGGTTCACTCGAATGTCGGGAGGGGGACCTTTGTCGGGATGACGTCATAATTAATTAGTTATTATCGAGCTAATTACTTAAATTATATATATTAGCTGTATTAATATCTAATTGACTTAATGGCAATTTGCAATAATACATTCACTGTCCATACAAATCCTAGAGATCTCGGCACTTAGACAACGGAACTTGCACTTGAAACTTATCAAAACCTAATCCCAGTGTTCCGACGGTCGACACAACATTTATAAAATGAAGTTGTTAAACAATAATTTTCCCATAAAATCCCTTATTGCCACGACGACGAGTACCGTTCGGCCAGGCCTCCTTGGTCGTCTGGAGTAGGACTGCCAGTCCGATGTTGTCTTTGGTCATGACCCTGTTGATCATGTCGTGAGAGCCGCCCGCCGCTTCTATGGCGATCTGGTTGAACTCGACGAGGCGCTCGGAAACCACCTGGAACCTGGTCGATTGAACCTGGTTATGTTTAATTAATTAAAATACAGGTATTTCGTGCAATTTAAAACGAGCGTTCTCGATCGTCGATCGTCTACGACGACCGAGCAATCGATTACTTCCCTGGTGGATGAGTTCTATTTTAATGTTTTCTCATTCAATTAATGACCAGGCAACTGATCGAAAACTTTCTACTTTAATTACTTTAATTGAAAGTATTATCGAATGATTTCGTTTTTAATTAAAGAAGTGTCGTCGGCCAACTTGGCGCTCTTGTAGAAGATGGCGCATCCGTCGACGTGCTTCCTCTCGTTCTCCTGCATCGTCTTCGCTCGAGACTTCGGCGAGAATATTCCCGAGTAGCCCTCCTTCGAGAGCTCCGGCTGGAAAAACTGGTAAAATTGGTCCGTCTCCACTTCCTGGGCGAAGGTTGCGAGGTCGTCACGACGATTGGATATTCAAATTGAATTAAAGATGGAGGATTTATGAGCAAATATGTTTTGTTTTTTAAAGTTTTTGAGACCGCAGACGTTTCAATTCAAACGGTCGGAACGATCTGCACTCGACGAGGATTTCCATTAAACGATAACATTCGAGCGAGGCACCACAAATAATTCGTTAAACATCTTCAATGGATCAAAGAGAAAATCAACAGCTTATCATCAACATAACATAACCAGCAAACCATCGTCGACATATCATCATCATCATCGTCGTCGGCATACCGTCATCGCCACGAGCCTCACCTGAAGACACAAGATGTCGGCTTGATACCTCCTGAGTTCGCCTATGATGATCTTCTTCCGATAATCCCAGGCGAGCGCCCAGGACTGACAGTAAGGGTAAAGCTGTCGAGTGCAGTTTTTTTCGCACAGCACGTTGTACGAGAGTATGGAAAATACTGCCCGGAGAGGATGATAAGGAATAATTTTAATATGTTATTAGGGATAATTTAGAAATTGATTAATTACAAATTCAAATATATAGTAATAACTTCGAGGCAGTCAAATTAGCGTATCCATCGCGAGGATGTCATTACACGTCTGTCGCAAGATGACGACACGACACGACGAGACGACCGACTCACCCAATGGCTTGCTGGAGTCGCAGGTTTCCAAGGGAACCCAGTGTCGTTCTGGAACTGTCGTGCAGCTCGCTGAAAACAAAATTGAAACCGTGTCGGCAATTCGCGTTGAGACAACAATTTTTATTCATTTGTTTGTTGCCGTCCAAATGCAAGGGGACCGAGGAGAAATGCCAGATCCATTTATCGATCTCGTTGAACACAAAGACGATGTATTTTTCCGAGTGAAGAAACAAATCGAGAAGTTTCGAGAAGCCCCAAATTACAACAATTACGCATTTACGTGGTACGGAGGGTAATGCAATATTAATTGTAATTAAAATATCAGTAACTTTTTTTTTAAAACAACTTTGTGCCATCGTACGCAATGCGTGCGAGCAGCAAATTGCTGTACAGGTGAGAAAAAGAAATTGAAAAATCTACTTCTTTGGTAGCTCTGCTGATACTCGAAGCAGGTGGAAAATATTGATTGGCACCGTAAATTTACGCTCAGTTTTCGTGTCTCGTACGAGTTCTTGTGAATTTTGATTCGACTTTGTTGCAAACAACATCCAAAGGAAAACGAAGCATCGCTTAATGTTGCAGGCAATTCTAAAGACCGTTGTCGTTTTAAAATACACACTGTGTATTACATAGGCATGTCAAATTAGTCATCACCATCATCACCATCATCGTCATTAAAGACATTACTTCAAAAGATTGATGCAATTCTTATAATTAAAATGATGAATCATTTTATGCTGTCCAAAGGAGTACCAAATTTTCCCAAACTTTTTGACAGACAAGATTTATGTCTGCAACTCAAAAATGCAAACAATTTACAGTTTCAAACTGTAAATGGTGACATTCATATTCCCGTCATGAGTACGAGCGAACGCGAATGCAAATATGTACGCGAATACGTCCGCCCGGTCACTAAATTGCATTAACTTTTTATCAACGGCCAAACAAGGAGCCTCACTTGGCAGGTGATCGAAGAGGAAATTGATCAACTTTTGAGTCCCGTTGGTCTCGTTGCAGAAGTTGAAGTACTTGTTCGGAAGCGGGTTGCCCTTGATGCCTGACGAATATGTTAATAAATTATGTTAACGTGTCGTGTTAATGAGCGGACGAAAAGGAACTCGTCGGGAAGACGAGTCGCAGACGAAGCGTCCCGAGTCGTCGTTACTCGTCGCCTGCGAACATTAATGCCTTCGCCATCACCAAACTTTATTCCCTCTGATCGTCAGCAAAACGCCAGAAGTAAACAAAATGGTGACATTTTAAGAAATTAATTGAAATGCGAACGACTTGAATAAACATTACATGATCATCACATTACATGATCATCGGATCCCGTCTTCCACCGTCGATCGTTTCACAGCTCATTTAAAATCAAAGTGTAAATCGTCAAAACATCCACCTATTTTCTGGAGCTGGAAAAGTTTGCCGAGCTCGAACGGGAGGATCTTGAGGCAGTTGTTGTTGAGATAGAGCTCCCTCAGGTTGATCATCTTGCCCATCTCTGCTGGAATGCTTTGCAGTCGGTTGCCTGGAATCGGAGGAACGAACGACGTGACGACGACTTGCAGAGATGATGTCGTCGTCGATGACGGACCAGTGTCGGTAATGAGTACGACATTACAACAATGACGACGACAGAGAAGGATTTATTGACAATGATAATGAAAGTGATGTTTGCCAGTGGTGATAAAAATGATGACAGATTATAATGTTGTTGATGATTAGGATACTGATGATGATTGATGATGCTGGGATAGTCATAACTCAAAGTGACTGTCATTTGAACAGGGATAAAATGAGATATCCACTCGAACAAGATGATGAAACCAATAACAAAGCTGACACCACCGATGCTTGACCTGAATTTTCAATCCAAATGAAGCTAATGCCACAAACACAAACTAACACACAAACACAAACGAACACATGATGACTTTAAAATAATTCCTCATTGAAAACAATCACAGGTCGTTGAAATGAATTTCTGACCTGAGGCATCAAGAGCGGTAAGGTTGGCGAGGTTTGAAATCTGCTTCGGCAGGCAAGTCAAGTTGTTGCTCCTCAGACTCAGCCTTGTCAGGTGAGTGTATTCAAAGACACCTGGACTGAGATTACTCACTCCACCTGTAATGGGAAATAACTGTACTGTCACGAACAAGGATTTCAATAGCATCTTTCCAGTGGCTCTTGCCATCAAACATCTCATGTTTATATCATAACATCATTAATTAATTAATAATAATAATAATAATCATCATCATCTTCTTCTTCTTCTTCTTCTTAGTATCATTTGATGGAGCAATTAACAATGTTTCCATTGTATCGGTATGGCAATGTTGCATTAGCAGTTTAAGACAATTAAAACAACAACAAGGAATTGATATAACAACATACAACATTATGAATTTTAGAAGCCTGTTGCTCGACCTGCTAAATCAAATGGACACTTCAATCAATAATGACAGAGCTTGTTTGTATTTGTATTTAGCCAATCTTTTGAGTGCCTCATACATCCTAATAGGATGCTAAAGCACTTTTTAAATTCTCTACCATTTATACGGCCTCTACCCGAGGATGCTCCCTGGCGGTGCAGGCCGGGTTGCGAACTCGACGCATTAAGACTTTTGCCATTACTGCATTGTGCAGGATTGCAAAGCCCATCGAGCTGACCTGCATGCCCTCACAGTCTCATTTTTGAATCGGTCGGATCAACCTAGCGAATGGAGTTGGGGATCAGTTTAAATGAATTAAAAGAAGCCGTCTTTCGAAATTACATTCGATCGCGACGAAACGGGAATGCGTGCGAATAGCAAAGATCGACCGACGAGGCCCTAAGCCGGATGACGATTTATTGCGGAACCAATCGACACAAAGTGAGGTTGTGATGAGGCAATTCCATGAGCTTTGAAGTCAACAACTCCATCTTTCATTTCAACATCCACTTAAGCAGAGTCGGTACCTTGGCCTCGAATGGTAGGTTTTAATGTCAATGCGACATTCACTTTCGTGACGACTGCATCGGTCAAACGACACAAGTCATGCATTATTCTAATTAATTTGTTTTAAATTAACAACGTAGACCATCGTCTACCGTTTAATAGACATGATTTACTAAGCGTCGATGCCGTCGGTACGGAATTCGAAAGCATCGTCGCCTCATTTCCAGCAACGTGACAACTTCTTTGAAATTGTAATTTTAATAAATTGTATTGGATAATCAATAGCAGGACACGTGAAATAAACTGAACGACAACCCAAGCGAACGAACGAGTCGTCGGCATCGGTCGCTATTTTCTATGTTCGTCTAACCCACCATCACCATCATCATCACCATCACCACCACCATCACCATCACCAGCTTAAAAGAAATCTGCAAATAAAACTTAATTAAATTGTAACGTGCTGAACACGCTCCGAGAAAATGACCTGTTATTTCGAGTTCTGACCAGGAATTCTTCGGAATGACTGCGTTGTTTTGCTGGCCTACCATCGGCGTCGAAGTGTGAGACCTGGAAATGTGACCTGCTCCACATCCTGAATCATTCCTCTCCCAGTTTCTGTGAGCTAGGTTGAGCACTGTCATGTCAAATGATAAAAATATGATAAATTTAAGCAGGTGGCAATGCGATTCAAAATCAAGGAATCTATTCTAATCAAAAGCTTGTTGATGAGCTATGATATAATAATATGTACAATAAAATATGTAATAAAAATAAAAAATAAAAACAAAGTAAAAACAATTTAAAGAATGATTCAATATGTTACAAAATCATGGAGTCTAGTAGCAAGCCATACGACACCACATCTTATAAGTAATCATAAAGTATTGAGTGTACATCCATTAAAGTATTGAGAATGCTGTTTAAGTTTATCGCCAGTTTCTTTCTAACTGGAAACAAATATGATGAATAAGATTACTAACAGAGAGATCAGCTACTCACCCTTTGCAGAATATGAAGCATGCATTTACAACGGATGCTTCTACAATCCCAGTCTGCAAAAAACAACCATCGTTCATTCACCGCCTCCGATTTCGAATAAAGTGAACGAATTTTTTTGTAAACAAACGAACCGATAACTGATTTTAGGTATAATTGAAATGATTTTCAAGATTTTAATTCCAAAATTGTGATTACAAAATCAGGACTCGCGCAAATTCAAATCCAAGAGACTTTATGCCGGCATTACAGCAAAACAGAAAACTTCTGTTTCAAACGGTACCCAGTTCACTTTTAGTGATCCATACTAGAGATTCAATTTAACATGGCAGTCAAAACCAAAAAGCTTAAATAATAAATGTGAATGATTGAGGTGACCTTATTCATTGCTTATGCATTAATTTTAAATGTTAATATGTCTTATTACATGTTATGTCATCATTCATGGAAATATCTAAGATTGTTAATGTTGACGACGGCACTTGCTTCAGATTATCATAACTTTTTGTGACATTTTGGACATTCATAATTTAGTTTCGGTTTTTAATTAAGTTTTGACAGAGTTAATTACACAAAATTAACATTTTGAATAAATGGCTTCTTGAAAATGAGACATATATACATCGTATATCATCATATTTCTTCCCAACTAATAGTGGCTGAATGTGCGGATGCCTCAGTTCTCTCGCCGTTCCTAGAGTTTTTCCTCGGTTATAATGATTTGTGGTCTTGAAGTTCCGTTTTGGACATACGCCACATAATCAAACTCTGATTCATTATCATTACCATTAATTACTATTACTAGATAAATTTGCATAAACCATCCAAAAAAAGTTTTTTTGAGTTGAATTGCATCTCATTAGTTGATAACAAGAATAGTCGTTATAGTAAGAAAAATAAACGCCGCTTTTATTGCGCAGTACATCGCCTGCTAACCCTACGTCTAATTACCTTCTACTTCCCAACTAAATGTGGCTGAAGGCCCTCAAATCGCCACAAAGCGCTACATCTGCCTGCGATCAGAGCCAATACTCCAACCCGATCGCTATTTTACGTGCTATTCAGAAAAAATATGCTAAACTAAAATTTATTTAATTCAAATTTTTTAATAAACGCATTTTTATATTTTACAAAATTAATTTTCAAAAAAAAATTAGTTCAACAATAAAGCAGAACGTATTTAAAGATTTGTGTCGTCCGGCACTAATTTTATATTAATAATAAACAGCATCAAAAACAATAAATCTTGCGACTTATATATTAAGTATCTGGGCTTGTTGGAAGCAACAAACTTAGAACTAAAAGATAACTAACTTGTTAACGTCCACAACTGCAAAGTCCAGCCGGACTTCTAAAACACTTACATTTACCTCTTAAAATTTACAAAAGCAATTAAAAAAAACGTTAGCCGGAAATGACTTTAAGCGCGTGACGGACGGCTTAACGGAGCATACCGACATAAACTTTGGACTATCACGTTGCGAACAGACGGTAAAAGTGAAATGTTAGATAATCTTCGACTTGTGAAAAAAAAACGCAGATGCGAGCAATACGTCTCGAAAGTTTACGAACTTTGCCTTGATAAAGACTGTTTATATGCCAGACTTATGGCTGGCAAAGATTTTTTGTTTTGTCGACACATACTCAGACTTGACGGTCGGATGGTCAATTGCTTTTTCATCCACCTGTGATACAGGGGCATTTTTCACAACATTTTCAAAAGTGATGTCCTTATCATGAATAGGAACATAACTGAGTCCAATGTTTCCCAAGAAGCTGTCCAAGGTTGATACATATTCATCTCTGTGAATTCTGAAGTGACCAACATGAGGGCTGTCAGTCCAACATCTGAAATATAAAATAATTCATCGAATTGTTCGTTATTATTAAAATAATTTGACATATGGAATACAAAGCATTTAAATGTTTATTGATTAAATAGTTGAAAAACATCTGAAAGCATTTTTCAAATTCATTTAAATGTAAATAAATCTAAAAATTTCTCCAAAGTCTAAAAGAAATTACTATAACAACTGATGTCAGTCTAATTTAAAACACTTATTAACACATCAATTGCAGACAACTGATAACAACATTACTTTGACATAACAAAGACATCCTTTGCTTTCCATCCCTTGATAGCTGATTCAATAGGGCCAGGACTCCCAATCTTATCATACTTTGAATACAACATGAGGGATGGTATCTTCAGAGAATTGTCATGGAATATTTTGGACCCCCTTCTGTGGACTGCTGTCACTGAATTTTCCATCACTCTCAAATAGTTTTTAATTGAAGTGCAAGCGATCTTCCGTAGGATCGGACGATCCGGGAAAAGGGCCTCGCTGACACCCTCTGCGACGCCAATAACATCCACTACGCTGTCAAAAATCTGCCCTTTCAACCTCTTTAGTATTTCTTGGCATTCACTTTTTTCATTTGAGTTTAGCAAATGTCGTAAGACCTCTATGTGAACGTATCCTCCAACAGAAAAGCCATGTACGAGAAGAGGGCGACCAGGCTCTGAAGACAAGAAATTGCCTATTTCTGTGACCGTTTTTGTGACTGACTTTGGCCACAAAACTTCATGAGGTGATACTTTCACTTGAAGAATGTCAAAACCTCTTTCTGTGAAGTAAAGAACAGAAAAAGCCTGCTTTAAAAACAAAATAAAACAAGATGTAATATGTACCTGGATTCCATAAAAGCTATTGAATCATCAAATAATATTTGGTGACAATTCATAAAAGAGAACAAAGATGGCAATAATTCAGTGAATGTATACTTAAAACAATCACCTTCATACAAATCAGTGTAGTGTCGAATATTTTTGTTCTTTGCCAATAACCAGCAGTATAGGAGCACAATAGGTCTCTTTTCTCTATCAAATAGTTTATTTTTAGGAGATGTCAGAAACGAAATGTTGCCGGTTAATTGTTTGGTTGATGTCGATGCATGACGTACAATCTGCACAAAGAAAGGTTTGTCATTAGCTGTCTAATTGGAATTTGAAATGAGCATTATGTAAACATTTCCGTTTCAATCAAATACGCTAAATAAATTACCCGTGGCGCTTGCATTGCAGTCATAATCAGAAAACGAAATTTGGTACTTATGGAAGCCATTTCATAACGAACAAAAAAATGACGAAACTTTTAAAACGCCGGAAATAAGTGCCTATGCCTGCTCAATTTCAATACTTAACGGCACCAGCGTTCACGCGGCCTTCAACTGATCGCCTCATGACATTTTTATATTCGGTTTCATCATTAGTTCGAACTTCGAAAAAGATAATCTGTCATTAAAATAAAAAAAAAAATTTCGCAATAAAACGAAGTCACAAATATAACAATTTTTAATTTTTAAGTTTGCAAAATGGTTCGAGATTTTATGAAACTTTATGAAATCAGTGAAAATTTTTATCTTTATTGTTAGTTCGTGGAGCCTGTCATATGCTTTTTTTTAAAGCCAGTTCATAATCTGTATTATTTTATGAGATAAATATTTTCGTCTAGTACTTGAAACATACAAACAATGTCCAGATTCAGTTTTATTACATTTATTGTTTGTAAATATTTGAAATCAGAATAAGCGTTGAGTTTCATCTCATTTTCTTCCAACATTTTGAGGCAGCCTTAGCAGGTATTCTCCATGCTCCGGTAAGTCCATAAATGGGTTGCTAAAATAAATTCTATTTATAATCGCAAAAACCTGCATATTCCGAACGCTGAAATTGAATATAACGACCATAGTTAAACGTCTGAACTTAAATAGAAACAAAATAAATAAATACGTAACAGTTTCAATAATTACTGTATGAGTAATGTTAGCAGCATTAAAGTCCTTTGTGAGTATCAAGCTTACACTAAAATATATACTGTAAACAAAAAAACTTTTTAAAAACACGCTTTCACTTCACCAGCCCAAAAATGCACTAAAAATGAGAAAATAATTTTTTGGATCTGAGACATAATAAAGGACGTGGGTAATGTAAAATTATCTTGACTAAAAATAAAAGCGTGGGGGCCCACCACAATAAATTTTGTTAAATATGAAGTTTTTCTGTAGAACTACCGCGATTGAAGATTTTATGAACCTCACATTTATTAAAAATTTCCATTTCCAAGCACTATTAACTTCATTGCTAGCTATTGTTATTTTTTGCGCAACACTTCATTTATTACAGAGAAAGAAAACAAAAACAAAAAAATTAAGAGAGTGAACATTAGACAGTAAATTAAAGTCAAACAAAAAAAGATACAAATGCACTCTCACAACGTCTCACAACTACTTGACTAAAGTGATTGCAAGAACGGCCATAATAATAATGGAGAATTACCGCTAACGGTTGACCAATATGAGACATGAATTTAAGTAGATGTAACGAAATTGAAAAACATTAAATTAGTGAAACAAGGGCGAGTCAATTGTGAATTGTTTATACAGACGTTTAAATGCCTATAGTTTCGGCTGATTAACATACACACATATTTCCGAACGAATAATGTTTGTATTTTCGTCATTACTCTTTCTGTCATTCCACGTATATTAAGTCCGCTCATTTTTCATGTAATCCTCGTTTAAGTAATCCTCATTCAATTCACCTGAATTGACTTTTTCATTTAATCATGAAGATGTTATTGAACATTGTGAAGTCTCACTGGGATCATACTTCTTGGTGGCCATTGGTATCGATTCTATTTCCGATGGGGTTTTCATTCGAAAGTATTCTGATGCTTTCATAGATACTACCATCTTCAATCATATTCCGATCCATTGCCGAGGCATTCCATCTGCCGGGCGGTAGAATTGTAGCTCTAATGATATTAATATGCTGCCATAGCCGCACACTGGATTCCAACATAGCCTGATGTAAAGATATCATTAGCTTGATGCCACAAAGCACAAACGATTCACAAAACTTCTCCAATTGGCATATAGGCACTCCAATGTAATTGTCTCTCCAACATTGTTAGGTTGTGGCTGTTTCTGTAACACGAATAACATCTCCATCATTGAGTTGGACATTATTGTTAATTGTTACTTCTCTGTATAATGGAATATTAGCTACTAGTCATTGTAATGCATCATAAATCCAAGATGTTTAATTCAAGATTTTATTCAAGAGATCAAGATATTGTATACTCTCTTGTAATATCAGGATTTTCCAAATGCTCATGACTACTATCCCATCATCTGATGACCTTGGTAACATATTCAATAACTTCTCACTAACTTCAAAGATGTCTTAAGCATAGAGCACTGCTTGTCCATGAAATCCATAATGTCCAAAGAGACCTGAGAGCTTAATGATCTTAATAAATGGTATGATTCTGGACAATAGCTGTTGCTCAGACTTTGTAAGTTGGATAATCCCATCTGGAATGTCACCTGGATCAAAGAACTGCACGTTTTCCACCCTCTTGCCTTTTTCTTTGTCCTCTTTCCTTGTCTAATCCAGCACGTTTTTCCTTATTTTTGTCTAACCTTTTCTAATCGTCTTTTCCGTTGTGTAGCAGTTTCGGTTGTCATTGTTTATTGTTACTCTTTATAATATATACATCCATATATTGTTACACTTGGAAAACGAAATCTACCGCCACTGACCCGTCGCGAGCACACGGCAAGATTACAAACTAAAAAATGCGATCTAATTAAATTGCCAGCCATAGGCCTCTATAAAGGTTGACATCAACTTCATGAATGCCAATTGGTTAACAAGTGGAGCAAATTATAGGGATGGCTGCAACAAATTAAATCAAAACCCTTCCACTGTCTGAAAGTGGAAAAATACTGCATTGTCATTGAGAATACGTATTTCTTGAAAGTTTCAGAACGATTGGATATCAGGAAGTGGTCAAAAAATCGATTTCATAATAGATCATTAAAGTCTCTTACACAGTTTAGCAACACTATCAAATGATCACAACTATTTCAAATATAAGTCTCTTGAACTCGCTTTTCGTAAAAATTATATCAACAACTATATCTATCCAGTTGAAATTTGTGTTGAATTGCAACAGCTCACGTATCGTAAACGTATGCAAAATATGAAATTTTAATAATGTTGGTCTGTTTATTAGGAACAATATTTGCAAAGCATCGCAATGAATTATATAATTCAATATACATGCCATGAAAAATTCTTTCTAAAGATTTTTACTTAAAAAAAAAAATTCAAACACGTTTAAAGCTACAACATTCAACTATCTTTTTATTGTTTACCATAAAAACTAAATAAAATTAAACCGGTATTTGCATAATTTATTAGAAAGAAATTAAATAATCACGTGATCATTCGGTGTCTCTCAATTGGTCGAGCCCATCAACACATATAAAGTTCGGCCGCTGCATGGCAGATTGATTTTGGAGCGGTTTCTCCATTAAAGATAGATTTTTATTTTGGTAGATGCGTTTGGTGCGTTTAAAGATCTCAACCGTAGTGATTTTCTTTTGAAATAATCTCATCATCTACTGTTTGGGCGTTCCTTCTGTTAAACATATCGTCTGCTAAGCAAATGTGGAGTTACAAAGCCTACCTCTCGCTTAGAAAATTCAAGAAAATATGAACATTTCTGTTGGCTCATAAGGTTAAACAGTGCTTTTATGGTAGTCTAAAATGCAAACTCTAGTCAAACAGGATTGTATTTTTTTGCATAAAAGTGATTGATTTACATTTTATAATTATTTCTATGTTTCATTTACTTTGTAAAATTTGGAATGAAGTTAGAATCCTGGAGATCTTCTTAATTTGCGATTTGAAACGTGTATCTTTGAATTTGTAGCTCCAACATAGATATGCAATGTAGATTAAGTTATTTTAAGAGCTGTTCTTAATATTTGCAATATTTTTTTTACATTTGTTGATATTAATTGATGGTATTATGGATTAAATTAAATATTTGGTGACTTAAGTACAAAATCCTTTAGACACATTTTACAGGCTTTGTTTTCTCTAAGGTGTTTAAATTATGACTTGGACTTATTTGAATCTATGGGTTTTACAGAAGTATTTGTTGTATTTAAAGTATGACTTATTTTAAAGAATTTCTGTTAATTGTAGATATTTGCATCTAGCAGGTAATGCAATGAAAAGCAGTCACTTAAAAGTTATTTTGTGCCTTGCATTGGTCCTTTATTTCCGAATGTTGTGAATGTTGTTGAATCATTTCTCTCCCTTAGCACTAAAATGCAGATGATAGTAATCATAATCGTTATCACAAGGAAAAATATAAAAGGCAGACATCAGAGGTATCAGCGCAGTTGACAATTCATTCTATTTCAAATCTCTGCAGGTGGTCCCTGCTGCCTCGGCGGGATTCTCCAGTGTTAGAACAAATGGTTTTTGTGACATCGCCATTATTTTTATTCTGGTTATTATTGTTGTTGATGTTTTATTTTGAATGGATCTTTGCCTGGATCTTCTTTTACAATCTCTTCGTAAATGACTTTTCAAATGACAAAAAGTGACAGATGATCAAATCTGGTCCTGCTCAATGATTTTCATTATGATTAAGTTTGGCCTGTTTATACATTATTCATGTAATGGCACTCGTCCTCTCCTGCAATGCTAAGCCATTACCAACCATATATTCGCAACAATTTTTTTTTTATGGGTTTGAAGTATTGGTCGTGGTGCTGTATTATTTATTATTTGTTATTGCAAATACCAATGAATTGCTGGACGTTATAATTACGCGACATCAACGATAATAATAGTAACAACAACAATAACAACAACAATAATAATGGTAATAGTAATAATATCAATAATAATAACAACAATACCTTGCTAGTAATAATCATACCGACATTAATTAGTGTAAATTAGTTATGATGTTTCAATAAAGATATAATATTATTTTGCAATATAATATCAATGAGGCTTAAAAATATGAGGATTTGGCTGTAATTTTGTTTGATCATGATGGGTTCTAGTGATCACAGACGGAAATATGTTAAAAAACATAGGGAGAGGTATCATTCTGTCATCGAAATGTTTTCGTAATCGTCACCTCTTTCAAATGCTCAAGTGCACCATACTACAGCCATCTATCACGTTATTTTGTTCTTTCTTGTCACCATCATGGTCGACTAGGACCGTGACATTCGGTTAAATGTCTTGTAGCAGGCAATCAGCGTGGCAGCTAGAATGTCTTAGAGGTGAATAAGTGGTTGTTGGCTGGTTGCCAATTATAAAGTCTAATTGTTGCCCACCAGAAAAAAAGGGGTCGTACCCTTACCATCTTAATTGCTAACTACCTGCATTGGCCGAGAGTCATTACCTAATTGACATTATTAATAACATTACTGTTGTTAATTTTTATTGTCATGTACTTGTACTGTGCGTAGCACACTTATGTATATAAGTGTATATAATATGCACTACACCTGTGCATGCTTGCCAATAGTATTGTTTACACGAATTTAATGAATATTCATGACGTATGGACAAACACATCTGGCGGAAGCCTTTAATTGAGACGAAACGCCGCATATGAATCACAAGCCTGTGTTGCGTTGTTGACGAGCCAATTAACCGGAATCACTGTTTCTATGGCAGGTGATTAGTCACACCATCGCTGCTCGTCGGTCTTCCGGAGATGGCCAAGCCCTTTGAGTTTCAATGGCAGATACCAATACCCGAGGCCCTACTACAGGGAGAGTACTTTGTCCGCTGGGAGGAGGTCTGTTTTTATTTTGAGAGGGATTGTGGAGTATTGCGGACTGAATGCTTGCCTCTCTTGCTATGTACAATTACATGCCGGGCGAATTAACTCTCGGGTGACTGTCGAATTGATCTGGTTTACGTCTGGCTATTAGTAGCCTGTTGTGATCAATTAATTATGCATTGTTGTTGGTTGTTGTTATCAGGCGGTCCGATAATTATCGCTATCATCGTCGTCATCATCATCAAATTGGTCGTAGTTGTTGTTGTTATTGTTTGGATTCACTTCAAAGCGATGTCTCAACAGCTGTTGATAGCATCATTGACCGCACTAATTCCTGCAGTTCTTGGCTGGAAATGGAATGTGGTTTGCAGGTTATCATGTTACTCTCTCTACATCTCTTTCTCTGGAATAAACACCATTTCTCTCATTTTGTCTTACGATCCTTCGTGATTCATGGCATGGGTTGCCAATTGCCGGTCGAGGTTTTAAAGTGCACGTTGTAATTGCAACTACCGCTGCGACAGTAATAGTTTAAACTTGTTTACACTCTGAAAGCCTGAGGATTACGAATGAAGGAGATTGTGTTTATGTTTTTAAAGTTTCGCTTTTGGCCTTTGGTCCGATTAAATTAGCCCCACGTAAGGTATTTATTTGGATATTGATGGTGGTATTGACTCGACATGCATGATTCATACGTCAATAATAATGATAATAATAACAACAGTGCAGCAGCAGCAACAACACCTTATACATCGAAACTAACACCTTAACATTCTTATTATAAGTTAACACCGCCATGGTTATTAACCAGGTGCGTGAACCTTTCACACCGCCGGGTAGAGTAGCGATGCTTCGTATTCCTGCCAGAACCAAATGCATGAGTAGACTTATGTTTCACATCTCATCTCCTCGTAAATGGCATCCGTTTGTTCAGAAAATACAGTTAATAATGTTTATAAATTGATTTGTTTGTTTTTTTTATACTTTGAATTTAAGCAAATATTCAATGGATTCAATTCTCGATATCTATCTGTCACTAGAAGTGCGTGCACACACACACACACACACACACACACTTGAATGAGTCATTCTTCATTAACCTCTCACATGGTGTTATATATCCATCGTGGTACACAGCAGAGCAAATGTTACCAATGATATGTCTTGCTCGTGAATGAATTGAGTGGCGAGAACTTATTATTTGCTTATAATTAATATAACTATTGTTACATTCATAATTATGACTGAAACTTCTGACATTATTATTATTGTTGTTATTATTATTAATGTTAAATAATTAATAAATATAATAACAATGTATAAAAATAATATATATACACATACATAATAAAATTATTATTTTAATATTTAATATAATAATTATTTATAATAATAATATTAATAAATCACTAAATAATAAATTGTTAACACTAGAAGTCACGTTAGCATCTCTTCTCATCTGAATCTCCCCACTTATGTCTCCCCAATAACAAGCACCACTTCATCGGATGATATCCCGGCCCCCATCCAAATAATGCTCTTTGGAATAGTTGGAATAGTTGGAATTTCAAGGTAAGCGACAAAAAGTGGGCGGAGTCTACAATAGGCTTATTCTCCAGGCCTGGAAAAACTAGGATTACTGGCTGTGATAAAGCTATATTTGTGAATGTTGTGCTTTAATTTGTGTGGTCAGAGGTTTACAAGGCTGGTGGGAGTGCTAGGACAATGGACTTCATTCAATCCTTTTCGTCGTATCAATATATTAATTATTTTATTATGTTATTATTGTTATTATTATTGTTATTGTTGTTATTGTTATTATTATTATTATTATTATTATTACATTATTTTATATTTTGCATCTATTTTAAAATATCTTTCATACAAATGTTTGGTGCATTTCTCCAGGTGTTTGGCCCAATTATCATCAACGTGTCCAGGTGTAACAATAATAACGTTGTTACGTAACTATTATAGCCACGCTGTTGTTATATCTTAATTACAAACGTGATGTCTGGCGCATCCAAAACTTTCGTTTGTTTCATTCAAATAGCAAAGGGAGCGAAGGTCTGGAACATCATCAAAATGCCAATTAAGATATCGCCGCGCTGCTGAGCTTAGGCCGGTGTTATTGATAAGAATAGTGCCGGTGCTGGTGGTGATGAGGATGAAGACGACGATGATGATTACAAGCTTTAATGGCTATTATATGTTGTCAAATAAAGTTGTGATCGAGATGCAGCGGATGAATCCGTGAACAAGATCGCAATATCGATGAAATGAAAGGCTACCTTGTTCATCGACATCATCACCTATCACAAAAACAGTAACTTTAACAGCGACATCTTGATGGGAAAAACATTGAGCCATTGCAGCCGAAGACTAAAATCTTTCGCATCAAAATCATAGTTTTAACTTGATGGGAATTTTTATTTCTTTTTTTTTTACCCTCTTACCATCGTCCATCAAATGACCCTTCCGTCCAAGCAGCTTTACCACGTAGCTACTTTACGGCTACATCTTAAAGGATGCCCTTCCATGGTGCTCCAAAGTGACCTCATTCTTGCTGGAACATCCTCATGCAATAAGCTACACTATGGATGGATGAGACAAGGCCTTAATATTCACCTTCTCCATCATCACCATCGTCACCATCGTCGTCGTCATAACCATCAGCCTTGTCGCCATCATCATCATCATCATCATCATCATCATCATCATCATCATCATCATCATCATCATCGTCATCATCGTCATCATCGTCATCATCGTCATCATCATCGTCANGATGCCCAATATGCCAGCAAGCTTAGCAATAGGCAATGAATAATTAGGCTTGATATAATGAATATTATCATTTTTTATTGTTGTTATTATTATTATTATTATTATTATTATTATTATTATTATTATTATCATCATCATCATCATCATCAATGCCTGGCATATATTCTACAATGATGACATGACTTTTGCGTTGTCGTGTCACTGACATCCGTCATTGTATGACAAACGGGTGGAGCAGTTCTCAAAAGACAAAGATGGCAGAATTTGTTGTTGTTGTTGTTGAAAACGTCATTCAACATTTGAAATTCAGAACATCCTCGTGGTAGCTAAATCACTCGTCATGGTTGTAAAATCACTCGTCACTGGGATGTTTTTACATTTCAGAGTAAAGGTGAAAATGAATGCATTACTCTCAGTTGATTGAATTATATCACCTTGAGAATCAGTGTTTACGAGCGTCATCATTATATTTTATGTATTTACAGTGTTAGATATTTATGGAAATAATAATAACAACAACAACAGCAACAACAACAACAACAACAACAACAACACCAACAACAACAACAACAGCAACAACAACAATAGAAAATAGATTATTGTTGTTGCTGTTGTTGTTGGTATTGTTATTTTTAGAGACTGTAAGTCTCCATTGGAATGGATAAAATTCTCAATGAGAGCCTGCTACAAAGTATTATAGGCTGTATTATTAGAGGATTTGAAAATTCCATCGAGTGCCCATGAAGTGTTTCCTGATTTAGTTTTAGCAACCCTGGTGATAGGGAGATGTGGGGACTGGGATTGGCTTGCAGGATGGATGGGCAGATGGACGGACGGATGGACTGGTGGATGGGCTTGCTGGCATATTGATGGATGGTAATGACGTAAGTGTACCTGTTTGATAAGGAGGAAAGACTGATGGAGAAAAGCCAACACAGATTTGAATGCTCCTGGAATTATGAATGCATTGTCACACGCTCGTTTTCCCCCTTATTTGCGTAAAAATGGATACACGATAGGCCTTCATGAATATTAAGCAACACGTCATTAGCATCTTCGATGACGCCGTCATAACGTTTGTACTTAGAGTATCTAAATGATTACACTACCACATTCTGTTAATTGCTGTAATAACCAACCCAAGACGCTATTTTTGGCCACCGATGTGTCGATGATAATGAGTTAACTATAATTATAAATGCTCAACAGGAAATCGGTGTTTACGAACCGGGGTGTTTCGTCAAGGTAGATGAGTTTGGTTTCTTCATCTATTGGAAGAGTGAAGGAAAGGTAAGACCTCGTCGTCATCACCATCACCATCATCATCATCATCATCATCATAATCATAGTATTCAGTATCATCGTCATGATCATCTTCTTACTCGTCATCATCGCAGGAAGGCCAGGTGATAGAATGCTCCCAAGTGAGTGACGTCAGAGTCGGTCCAGCCCCTAAGGTGAGTCCATCATCATTGTCATCATCATCGCCTTCGTCATCATCATCATCATCATCATCATCATCATCATCACAGGCTTCATTAAATTCAGCGCGTTGTTGTTTTTTTGCCATCAGGATGCGAAGATCTCAGCGGAGTTGGAGATGCGAGGAACAGGGACTCTGGAGCAACGAACGGTGACCGTCTGCTCAGGACTCGATCTCGTCAACATCACCTACAACAACTTCGTTGCTTCCAACTCCAAGATTGCCAACGTCAGTGCATTGTTTGTTCATTCGTTCGTTCATTCGATCATTCATTCATTCATTCATTCATTCATTCATTCATTCATTCATTCATTCATTCATTCATTCATTCATTCATTCATTCATTCATTCATTCATCCATCATCCATCCATCATCCAT
>MPNW01000847.1:77972-119256 GCA_011800805.1 Hirudo medicinalis
ATCATCATCATCATCATCATCATCATCATCATCATCATATAACGTAATTAATATAATTTATTCGTCCACGCCCGACTGACTACACTTGACTGTTCCGCAGCATAACGCGAACGTTCGCTTCTGGAAAAACCGAGAGGATGATCATGCAGTGTCTCAAGGATCTGGGATTTCCGAGCGGAAAGGTTGTTTCATTTTAGTTGCCTGTGCATGCTGTGAATTTGTGTCGAATTGAGGTGAATGGATGGATGAATGAATAAATGATGATAATGCAATTCCAAAGTGAGCACAAGCATCACCATCATCGACATCGTCATCATCATCATCATCGTCACCGATGTTATCAACACCACAGCCTCGCCATCAGAATCACAGAGGTCATCATTATCGTCACGCTAATGTCACGTCATGCACGGGGGCGTCGACTGCCATCATCACCACCACCGTCATCGTCATTGTCATCACCACCACCATCATCGTCGTCAAACTCATTGGAACGACAGAATGACGAGATAGAGGCAGAGTCCTTCACGTTTGAGAAGTTCTATGAACTCTACCACAAGATCTGCCCGAGAACAGACATCGAGGACCTCTTCAAGGAAATGTAAGTGATGACAAGTGTAAAGTGTAAGGTATAAACTCCTCTTCCCCCACTTGTACAAGGAGAGGATTGATTGATTGATTGATTTGCGGCGCTTGATTGTGTTGGCTGCACAGTTGTGAAACTGCTCTCTGTGGTACTGTTGTTGTTGTTGTTGTTGTTGTTGTTGTTGTTGCTGGCTCATACTTTACGCGATGATGATTACGATGATGGTGGCGACGACGACGACGACGATGGTCGTGATGTTGAAACAATGATCTCTCCAAAGAATGTTCATCAACTTGCTTCTACGCTTATTTCCGCGGAGGGATTCTTTAGTCTCTCAGTCGACTCGTCCAATCACAATGCATACGCTGTTGATGATGACGATCGACGTCGACGATGATGATGATGATGGCGATGGTAATGACGACGACGACGACGACGATGATGACGATTAGCAACATTGGCGGTCAGATAATCGTGATGTTTCGGCCAGTGACAAATGGGCTCATTTGGGAGTTTGTTTACTCGCGGAGGGCACCTGCTCTCCCCGTGCTTCACTCGTTCCTCTTGAGTGCCTTTCTCGGATTGTTCCCGGTTTCAAGTTTATGGAGTTTGCCATGGAGATGACGATGACGCCAATTGGAAAGAGGATCGTTGGGGTCGGAACTAATGAGGTCTAGGAAAACTGATGATGATGATGGTGATGGTGGTGATGATGGTGATGGTGATGATGGTGATGGTGGTGATGATGGTGATGGTGATGACGACGATGATCACAGTCTATCAGTCGAGCCACTGCATGTCTCATAAACAGGCATTGGGACATCGAGGAACAAATTATTTGTTCGAAATTAATTTCCTCTTTTCCGCAGATATTTTAAAATGTAAAATAAAATAAAATCACGCGAATATTCGACGAATTGAAATGTCTTTTCATTCGCTTCTTTAGAACCAAGAATTCCAAGTATATCACCTGTTCACAGCTTATTGAATTCCTCAACGAGGTTGGTAACACCTGTACATTTACTTAAATTGTTAATTTTGTCGTTGTAAACGCTATTATTGTCAGCATCATCATCACTATTATTGTTAATATTATTATTATTATTATTATTATTATTATTGTTGTTGTTGTTGCTGTTGCTGCTGTTTTAATACTTTTGATATGTTTTATTTATTTAAATTAATATAAAATATTTCTCATTTGGTTGATTAAATGTTTGATATATTTTAATAATAATCTTAACGATAATAATATTATTATTATAATATTAATAATATTATATATATATATATATTATTAATGTACAATAATAATGATAATATTATAATTATTTTATAATTGCATTAATAATATAATATTATTAATTTTATTAATGCAATTATAATAATAATATTATTTTAATATTTTAATATAATATAAATAAATTTGATATTATTGATAATAATGTAATAGCTTCTTCTAATATAAAGATATTCAAAACTAGATGGTGACAAATCATTTATCTGCCTGTCAAATAAATTCAGCTTCGTTGTGTAATATCTGACTGCCATTTTGCCATTTTGCCATTTTGCCATTTGACTCGGCATTTGTTAACGTGAATTACTCTTGCTGTAATGATAATTACATTAATTGGCATCAATGATAATTGTTTAATGTGATATTTAATCATATTTATAATATTATATAATATTATTTTTATAATAATTCTGTTGTTGGTGGTGACATTTCCATCGGCACCTCTTGCCGACAAAGATTTCTCGAGGTAATGGAACGTGCATTAAGTGCATTAACACTCGTCCTGATTGGTCGTTATAAATATTCTTGGAGTGACACATTTTAATCCACTTATCAGCTTTTATTGACACTCCCCACTTGTTGACGTGTAACTCGACCTCGTTTTCTCTGCCACCAATAGAAACAAAGGGATCCGAGACTGAATGAGATCCTATTTCCTCTCTACGACAAGAAAAGAGTTCTTAACATCATCGAAGCCTACGAAATCGATGCTCACATGATGAAGCAGGGTCGGTTTTACTTATTAATAAGTTAATTTTCATCATTGTTATTACGCAATTAATAGCACTTAACCTTTGACCTGTTCTTTCTTTTTTTTGACCTGATTCAGAGATCTTGTCGTTGGATGGTTTCTGTCGCTACCTGATGTCGGACGAGAATGCCCCGGTCTTCCTGGATCGTTTGGACATTTACCAGGACATGGACCAGCCTCTGTCCCATTACTACATAAACTCCTCACACAATACTTACCTCACTCGCAGGCAGTTTGGTGGCAAGTCATCCGTGGAGATGTACAGACAGGTGCTCCTGGCTGGTTGCAGGTAGTCTGTTGTAATTGTTGTTGTTGTTGTTTACATGTGTTGCAGGCCCTTCTCTTGTTGTTGTGTTGTAGATGATGTATACGCTGGGATGAGTAGACTCTATTTCATTTGCACATTAATACTAAAAAATATCACAGTGATTGTGATCATATACATCACTACTACATCACTATCATGTACCTCACTACCATATACACCACTATCGTGTACATCACTACCATGCACACCACTATCACGTACATCACTATCATATGCACTACCATACACCACTACCATGTACATTGTCATCATAACGACTAAAAAATAAATTGTTCCATTATTTGCTCCATGGATCTTTTTCCAAATTTTGGATCAATTACAGATTATTGTAAGTTGTGTTGCATCCTAATATCTCGTTCTCCTCCGTGTTTTTCGATGACCAGAAATGAACCTAGGAGTTGGAATTCTGGCCAACATCGAATGTTGACATTTGTGTAGAAGTACAATAAATATTTATTCAAACATGAAATGCTTGGTCATGAAAAATAATCTGAGATGCACATCCTCTGCATCTGATGTGCTGACATAGGCTGCCAAACTTACTTCGGAGACATTGTGTGTCCAGTTAGGAATCGAGCGGATTTGCTGCCACGTCCAAGAAGAACCACCTTCAACTTGAGAGCAACTTGTGATTGGCTCAATTCAATCTGTCTTTTTAGGACAACAATGCCTTCTGGACGTTTATTACCTGGAGACAATTCATAAACATTCACAAGCACCTCCGTTTGACATTGCTGCTGCTGCTGCTGCTGATGATGATGATGATGATGGTGATGGTGATGATGATGATAATAATATTTTTAAAAATTAATAATGATGATAATGTCATTGCAAGATTAATTAATTGCTGATTTGCAGGTGCGTGGAGTTGGACTGTTGGGATGGCAAGGGTGACGACCAGGAGCCCATAATAACCCACGGCAAGGCCATGTGCACCGACATTCTCTTCAAGGAGGTCATCCAAGCCATCGCCGAGACGGCGTTTGTAACTTCGGACTACCCTGTCATACTTTCCTTTGAAAACCACTGCAGGTCGGGATGACTTGTTTTTGGGATCCTTGCAAATTTATTCCTCGTTGTTGATGTAGTTTCTATTATTTTGTGCATTCTTATTATTATTATTATTATTATTATTATTATTATTATTATTATTATTATTATTATTGTTATTGTTATTGTTATCGTCATCATCATCATCATCATCATCATCATCATCAACATCAACATAATATAAATTCAAACTGTCGATCAGCAAGCTACAGCAGTACAAGTTGGCCAAGTACTGCGAGGACATTTTCNGAATTGCAAAGTATGGACGAAAGGAACATTACTGCAGGTACTTTACTTAAGTAAATTTGTTATTATTATTATTATTATTATTATTGTTATTGTTATTGTTATTGTCATCATCATCATCATCATCATCATCATCATCAACATCAACATAATATAAATTCAAACTGTCGATCAGCAAGCTACAGCAGTACAAGTTGGCCAAGTACTGCGAGGACATTTTCGAAGACCTGCTTTTGAAAAGGCCTCTGGAAAACTGTCCTGTTAGTCGTCTAAATTGTATGAATTCTTTATTTATCCATATAAGCATTTTAAGCATTTTAAAAATTTATTGTCAGCCTTTTCTTTCGAAATTCCACAAGCAAACTTTCGCTATCACAATTGCTTTAAAGCTTTTTTGACCGGCTCTTTTAGCGGACATTTTCAAATTTCTATTTTTAGCTGGAGGCCGGCATGCCCCTCCCATCTCCGAACAGGTTGAAGAGGAAAATACTCATCAAGAACAAAAGACTACGTGCCAGTCTGGAAAAAAGTATGGAGACAACATTCATTCATTCATTCATTCATTCATTCAGTCTTCATTCATTTTATCATTCTCATTCTGTCAGCCATTAAAAAATGGAATAAGAATGTAATTAATTAATTTATTTATCACGTAATTAATTAGTCATGGTGGATGAATAATAAGAAAAATCCACAAGGAACTAGTGCACGAGATTCATCCCATGAGGATGTGACCACTTGGTCGATTCCTTTTTTAACGTCGCAATTGTAATTATTAAAACGAACGTCGATCGCCGTTTGAAATTGACTTCCGAGAGACACGAACGGAAAGTGAAAGTAAAATAACCGACTCAATCCTACAGAGCAATTAGAGCTCTTCTACCAAGGTCAGGAGAAGTCCCTGTTGGAGGACAACGACACCTCGGAAGAACACGACCTGCCCATGGTCGAGGGCGAAGAGGGAGGACCCAGTGGGGGTCGGTTTTGGTCTCGGCTCAAATGATTCTTGTTTTTGTAAATTATTCATAATATTTACATAATTTAATGTATTTGCTATGCATTTACATATAATAATGTAAATTATTATATTATTATAATAATAATACTAAGGGTTAGGGTTAATAGGATAATACTAAAACGGTCGGTCTTTGAATTGCTTAATGCCCGAGTTGATGAGACTGGATGTACAATGACATCTTCCTGAGGATGAAATAAATGATGTTGTTGTTGTTGTTGTTGTTGTTTGTATGTTGCTATTTCTTTTAAAGACTTGAGTCCCACCCTCAAGGAAGAATTGGACGCTCACCCGGAAATGGCCGAGGTGAGCCTCCCCAAGAAACAAACCAGCATCAAGGTGGAGAAGAAGGTCAGTTCAGAGCATTCAGAGTTTTTTTCTTCCTTAGAACCATTTCCAATGCAAACTTCTCACTCCATCCGCTCTTTCCGAACAGAACCTACAGCAGGAGTCGTCTGCCGACAACGACACGATCATGACGCAATCCGCCATCATGGACGAGGACCTGCAGAGATACGTGGAGGGTTACCGCTACACCAGGGCCACCACCAACATACACCCTTACCTCTCGGCCATGGTCAACTACGCCCAGCCGGTAAAATTCCAGGGCTTCGACGTCGCCGAAGGTGATTCATCGTTTCGTTAATTCCGTGGATTCTCGCTCCCCGCTCCGAAAAGCCATAAGAGTCACCGTACTCGACTGACGGCAATGTGTTCTGTTAATGCTGGCAATGTGTTCTGTTAATGCCGGCAATGTGTTCTGTTAATGCCGGCAATGTGTTCTGTTAATGCCGGCAATGTGTTCTGTTAATGACGCAATGTGTTCTGTTAATGACGGCAACGTGTTCTGTTTTGCCGACAGAGAAGAACTTCCAGTTCCACATGTCCTCCTTCAACGAGACAGTGGCGCTCGGTTGCCTCAAGCAGTTCGCCGTCGAGTTTGTCAAGTGAGTGGGGAGTCGTGTTTTAGAAGAAGCTTCGCACGTTGAGGCTTTCCATTGCTGATGTAACTGCAATGATGCTTTGCATTCCAGACATTATAGACGTTAAGATCTGTGTGTTTGATGATTATGATTTTATTTTTAATGAGTCGAAGTTGTACCTTAATTATCTCTTAATCAGCGGTCGTCGTTCGGTTCGACAAGTGCCGCATTTACTTTTGTAACACCCGCTCATTGCAACGACAGTTACAACAAGAGGCAGATGAGCAGGATTTATCCAAAGGGAGGAAGGGTTGACTCCAGCAACTACATGCCCCAGGTGAATTTATTTGCCTCCACCAATAATCATCATCATCATCATCATCACATCGCTCCATTTCATCTTCATTTCATCATTTTATTTTTTTGTTTATAAAATTGAATTTGAAATCACCACCACATTTGCTTTGCACTTGGCTCCACATCAGCATCATCGTCATCGTCGTCGTCGTCAGTGCCTTAAAATAATCATAGCATTCCACTCCAAACCTCACGTGCAGATATTCTGGAATGCCGGCTGCCAGATGGTGGCTTTGAACTTCCAGACTCCTGATTTGGCCATGCAGTTGAATCAGGGCAAATTTGAATACAACAACAACTGTGGGTGAGTGCTCTTGTGCCTTTGGTTGGCTGTTTCAGATATTCTGTCGAACATACTCATCGTCGTCATCATCGCCGTCATTGTCGTCATCGTCTTCGTCGTCATATTCAATAATGTCCTCCTAATGAAATTGAAATTGAAACGATGTTTACGACCACGTGTAAGTGTTTGCCTAAATTTGGTGTTATGAATATTCATTCATTCCAATCTATTGACCTCACCCACCCATCTGTCCATCCATCCATCCATCTGTCCGTCCGCCCATCCATCCATCCATCCGTCCATCCATCCGTCCATCCATCCATCCATCCATCCATCCATCCGTTCGATTCAGCTACCTCTTGAAACCTGACTTCATGAGGAGAAAAGATCGCATCTTTGATCCATTCTCCGAGAGTCCTGTAGATGGCGTGATTGCTGCTCACTGCTCCATACAGGTTGTTTGTCGTCCGTCGTGCATTCGTTTATTATTACTTAACTAACTACTTAACCATTTCATTCATTCGTGAACGATTGTTTTAATGCTTTTACAAAATAAAGAATTTAAAAATTAGAATCTATTCAAATATAAGTAAAGACATGAAACTATTTTGTGGAATTAATTAAAAAAAATTACCTGAACCGAGTCATTCTTTCATCTTCTTTCCGCCATTCCATTCGTCCAGGTCATCTCCGGACAGTTTCTGAGCGACAAGAAGGTGGGCACTTACGTGGAGGTGGACATGTACGGCCTCCCTACGGACACCATTCGCATGGAGTTCAGAACGAGGACCGTGCCCAACAACGGTCTGAACCCCATCTATAACGAGGATCCGTTCATCTTTCGAAAGGTTTTCACCTTTCTTTCCTTTGAACTGACCTGTATTATTGCAGGTGCAAAAAAAACTACGTGTGACACTCCTGATTAGCATTTCAATTAATAAGATTACAAGTTGCAATGTGAATATTAATTATGCATGTTGTTATCGTCGTCTTTGATTTGTAATTAGTTGTGGCCCGCTCGTCACGTCGTTCGAACGTTCATTTCCTTTGTCAGGTTGTTTTGCCGGACCTGGCGGTCTTGAGAATAGCGGTTTACGAGGAAGCGGGCAAGCTGATAGGGCAGCGGATTCTGCCCCTGGACGGCCTCCAAGCTGGTAATGATAACGATCAAAATTGTGACGGTTTTGACGCCGTCGCAAAGATCGATTGGTACAGTTGGCAAAGTCATTTTTTGGTGATTATTTTGTAATTTCCAACGTGTCCTCGACCTCAGGCTACAGACACATCTCGCTCAGAACCGAGGGCAACTTTCCTCTGTCCCTGCCGACGGTTTTCTGCAGGATCGTCCTCAAGACTTACGTGCCGGAGGGGTTTGGTGGTGAGTGAGGATGTCGTCGATTTGGGTGTCAAATGTTGCTTTTACTTCATACTTTAAGTTCATATGTTTTTATTGTGGCCATTTTATAAATTTCAGAGATGTATGATTCTCGAATATTTTTACCATTACATATATTATTATTAATATTATTATTATTGTTATTATTATTGTTATTGTCATTGTCATTATCATTATTATTTAATATATCCCAAAATCGATTCTTATTAATCAGATTTTGTTGACGCCCTGTCTGCTCCCATACAATTCATGAGCCAGGCTGAAAAGAGGGCCAAGCAGATGCAAGGCATGGGCATAGACGAGAACGACATCCTCGACATCAACGTCAAGGGCGGCAAGGGGAGTCTGGCCATGACCCCGCAGATGGAGTTCAGCAGGCACCCTCTCGAGAGTGAGTGGTCATTGCTTGTTCAAATTATATTTATGCTGAGCAGTTTAAAAGCAAGAGACGAGGTCATATTACATAATTTAGTAACTCGGGATCAGTCGAAGATGACCTCGTTCTAGTGCAGACTGCATTATGTCACAATATTAACATTCACAATAATTACTACGAAATATTACGTTCACAATACGGGTTGCAAGTCAGCTCAGAGGGTAGCGTTCCTGCGAACGACGGTCGCAGCAACAGTCGTTACGTGTCGTGTTCGAAACCCAGCCTGCACCGCCGCAAAGCGCCTCTGGGAGCCGGCACTATACAAATGGTCTAAGCACCCCTGATGCTCATGCTTATGGTGTTATATAAATAAACTTACTGACTTACTTACAATAACTCTTACTTATAATTGCATTGCATTGCAATGATTCGTCGCATTGCAAACATTACCTCATCAAAGGTGCCAACGCTTCTTCGGGATCGGCCTCCACGGTCGCTCAGAGAACCAGCATAGCTTCGAACTCCCAGAACATCCTCAATTGCGTGGCTGTCGACAAAAGGAGAGGTGAACGAATTGTGCTCGACTTTTTCATTTCGTTTTGTTTCGTTTTGTTTTGTTTCATCGTTTCGAGCTGATTAAGACGACGATGACTTTCGTTCCCGTGCGTGTTTGTCTGTAATTTGAACTTAATTTTGACGATCGAGTGTAACACTCTTCTAATTGTTCTTCAATGCTTCCCGACTTCATTGTCCGTTGTCTTTATTTCTCTTTTTATTATATTTATGTCTTTATTTCTCTTTTTATTTACGTCTTTATTTCACTTGTCTGTTCAAACTTGTTGGTAAAAACATTATTAAATTTAACATCACTTAAAGTTCATTCACTGGTAACACGCTCTCAAAACATGCACTCTGCTCGACGACCCGACCTAATTTCAGACGACGTCGGCTTCGACCCGATCCAGTTGGATTCTCTGAGAGGGGACAAGCAATACGCGAAGTTGATCAAGAAGCAGACGAAGGATCTTGAAATTCTGGGCAAGAAGTTCTCGAAGGAGCGATCGACGGTTTACAAGTTCCACTGCTCTGCTGTCGACAGACTCGTGGCAGAGAATGAGAAGGAAAAAGTTCAAATGGAAAAGAAATGCCTTAACAAGAGGAGGTGGAGTTTGCACTTGAGACGTTTAAATTGACTGGTTGCAGTTGTGGTTGTGTATAAATTATGTTATTTTATGCTAATTTAATTTTTTTTAAATTATTTTTCCTGTCACTTAAATCATCTCCGGGACGTTTTTCAACTGATGGAGTTGATGAGTGTTTGTGGATCGAATGCTTCATTTGTTCGAGATTCCCGATGGTCTCTCGTTCTTCTGCTTCACTTTCCTGCACAACTGCCATCTTTATACTCTTTGTCCAGTAAAGTAATTCGAAGTAAACTTCAACAACAATCCTGTCTTGTTCGCAGCAGCAGCAACGAAGAGATGAAAACAGAGCAGAGTCAAGCCCTTCAGGCACTCTCAGAGCAGCACAAGTCCAAGGTCAAGGACCTGGTCGGGGAGCAGACGAGAGAGTGGACGGAGATGGTCTCGAAGCAGATGCTCGAGGAACACGAGTTGAAGAACGCACACATCCAGCAGCAGAGAGAACTTCTTCAGCAGCTCATGACGGATGCCCAGCTCTGCCAACTCAAGGAGCTCGAGATAAGACATGAAAAGTTGGCCCTGATGATGATGATGATGATGCGACGATAACGATGATGATGGTGGTGATTATGATGATGGTGATGGTAATGATGATGATGATGAAGATAGATGTACAATTTATTACATTTTATTTATTAGCTTGATATTACTTTATTTTAAATCATTACTGCCATATTATGTTATTGCTGAACTATTCCCTAAGTATTGCCAAGCACGACTTAACGTTGATCATAAAATCCTCATTAGATTGTCTTCTTCGACATCTTACAATTAAATGCTCGTGCGCAGTCATCGACGTCCTGGCGATCATTTGAATAACAAGCTCCTATGTTCTTCTATAAATATATACATCTTATGTTCTTACAAACGTGGCGTGTTCTGCACATGCAGAGACAGCAAGGACATGAGATCCAGACAGACGAAAGTCTCCATAGAGTCGGGCAAATCTCTCATTTCAGACAAAAATATCAGGAACAAGGCTGAGAGAGCCAGGTAGTATTGCCTGTTTATCAGTGATAATATCAGTGAGGTTGTTACCATCTACAAATTCTATTATTATTATTAATTATGTTAAATGCTACAAAAATGTTCTGTTTTGACAAAATAACATAAATGTATAAATAGTTATTGAAAAGTTAAATTCCACTTTCTAAAGATAAATTTAGTCGTCTGTTCGCACGACTCGGTCACCTTCCGTGACATTTTAAGTCTCCTTTCATTTTCTTCCGTCTTGTAAGTTTTCGATCGTCGAACTTGACTTCATCGCATAACTTCATCGCATAACTTCATCACTTAACTTCATCACTTAACTTCATCGCTTAACTTCATCACTTAACTTCATCACTTAACTTCATCACTTAACTTCATCACTTAACTTCATCACTTAACTTCATCATTTAACTTCATCACTTGACTTCATCACTTAACTCGATCCTGCAGACGAATAAGGGAGTTGAATGCCAACAACCTCAAGAAGTTCCTCGAGGAGAGGAGGAAGCAGAGGGATGCTCAGGAGATGCAACTCGACAGACTCAAGAAGAGCCACAAAGAGCAGACGGCTCTGCTCGTCAAAGAGATGGAAAAGGTCGGCTCTTTGTATTTGTTTGTGTCGTTGTCGTCATTTTTGTTGCTATTGTCGAGGAGTGAAATGCTAATTTGAGGTGATTTAGATATTACAGAGATTTATTTTCTTGTGGAGTACTTCTCATTGTTCGCACGTCTTTCCACTGCCATCACTATCATCACCGTCACCACTTTTAGTGACCCTGCAATATCTTGATAAGCAACTTGAGTCAACGATCGATTTTTCCTTGTTCAATTGTTATCCATTGGAATTTCATTCGAAACAGGAGGTGGAACAGAACAGGCTGTGCTATGAAGAGGACAAGCTAGCACAAAAACCAGAAACTGCAGTTTGAATTGATCTCAGCAACATTGCCGTCGCGAACGTCTCCTAGGTTTACGTGGATTGCGCGTTCTCCCGACGCCGCTCGCGTCGACGTCGTCCGCGTCGAGAACTCTCGTCGCCGTTCCTTTCCGCAACGGACGGCAACGTCTTAGTCTCAACATTCGATCGACCTGTAAAACTGACAGCTGCAAGACTGACAATGCACTGTCCTAATTGTCCTAATTATCCTAATCGTCTTAATCGTCTTAATTGTGCCCTATCATTGCAAGTTCATTGGTGGACGAGTGCGGTGTAAGTTTTAGCGGTGGTTAGTCGATGTTGCTATCCTTTCATTTGACTATTCTACATTAGAGGAGGAATTTGATTTTTCCAGATTCATCGAGAAATATTTCACATTCACATTCGCTGACATTGTGTTGCATGTTATATATATATATAAATATATATAAATAATAATAATATATATATATTTATTTATTTTAAGGGACTGTCACAATGTTTTTATTACTTTGTAAAATCACCCCGCTATTGTGAGTATTACGAGTGATTAATTGATGTATTCGATGGATGCACCTCAATACAACTGCTTGGTCCGCTGTCCGCCCGTGCTGCCCATTGCTGAAGTTGTTCTCGACTAGTCTTTCGAACGGGGACGGTTTGACAATGTCCCCGAGAGCCGTCGCCTGCCGACTCATCATCCTCTCTTTCGTTGTCATTCTCGTCTGCGATCGTTGCAGTAGTCGTTGTAGACGCTTTGTTCGCACATGGTTTGCGAGGAGCGAGTGTAGCTTTACCTGTGAATGAAACTTGTTCGTGCACCTGTGCACTTGTGAGATATCCATCAACAGATACCAAATAATGTAAGTTTCCCATTTTCTCACTTAAGTCTGATATCACATGTTATCACCTCACATCACCTGCTGTCACCTGTTATCATCTACTATTTTAAACTTGAACTAATTCTGGGCAATTCTATCTTTGGTAATTACCATTGTTGTTGTTGTTGTTGTTGTTGTTATTCATTTCTGACTCAAAGTATTTTTTAAAGATTGGTGCATGGAGTGCCAGTTCAACGTTGAAATAATGGGTTATAATTGATTTTTATCTCCATTCACTTTTACAAACTTGATTTTCGAGAAGTTCACCAGCAGCTCGATTCTGCAGATTGTGCTTTCAGACTAGTTCTTAGTGGCCAGTGAACTGATCGCTTCTGTGTCAAAGCTTATTCTACTGCTGATGACTTTTTAATTTACCAGCACAATTTAACTGGATTGTTTATTAGGCAATGTTTTTAGCCGGACTGTAATTTTATAATAATAATAATAATAATAATAATAATATTATTGTAATATTTTTTTTTATTATTTCCCTTACAAGAGTTCTCAGCAATGACAATGAAGTAATAAATAATTCCTCCTTGGTGTGCTTCTAGCAACAATTACTCACCTCTCAGTGTCAGCATATTGTTCTATCAGTTCTTCTAATTGTACTGATTATCAACAATTATCAGTCTTCGACTGAAGAATTGCATCTGACTGGCTCGTTGTTGTTGAATTTATTGCTGGTTGTGACTATTTCACGTCTGCTCGGTTATCTCTGCATGGCAGGATTCGTTACCGCTGATCGTTCAATTTTAAGATAGCTGCTATCGACATCTTTAGATCTTCAGTATGTCTTCCTGCCAGGCGAATGTAAATTCGGCGTATCCACGAGCAATGACAACCGTTTGACCGTGGTGGGTGCAACCGTCTTCAGCAGGACCGCCGTGGTGGATTGTTCGCTGAAGATTGCCATCGTCATTGGCATGGCACAGGTCGCGAGCAGCGCTATTTATTTTCATGTCATTTGGAAATCGTTATTTCATCGTCCCAAAACTTGGCTGTTCGAAACTCCGACTCGGAATAGTATTGTATACGCTCCCTTCGCGAAATATTAAAGCACAGTTGTCTCGTTTGGGTGTTACAGAATAAATGAAATACGAGAGGAATTTACACCTGTAAGTTTAAGCCTGTAAGGTACGTCCATTTGCGCCAGGATTCTGGACGGGTAAGCTATGGGGGCCCGCTGGCCTTTCGTTCTGGCGAGGCAAAAGTCTGCTCCAAAATTGTAAGAATGAGCCAGTTTTTCCGTTCACCACGGAAGGGGACTTAGCTCGAGATTGTGTCAGTTTGTTTTCGTTGTGATTTTATCGGGATTATTTAGTTGGTTCTACGAAGAGCAGAATAATCCAAGTCGAGGTTAATAAATTTCGGTGGGATTGGTCCTGGGATCTGTTGTAGTTGGCGAGTGCGCTTGCAAGGATTACTATAATTTTCGTTTTAAAAGCCTTTTAAATAGAACTCTAATTGTTCTCTTGGTTTTGTTCATCATGGATTTCAGAAAGCGCAGAAAGAGTAAGTTAGAGAATTCAGTAAATAAATGCTTTCAGACCCGAAAGCAAGCGATTAACGTACGATATTTTGACGACACTTGCCTTACATGGTGTATCTCTATCAGTATCATATTCTATCCGAACCTTCTCTTCTTTTGAGACTATAAAATTGTTCTGACATGTTATTCGTAATATTTGCATTTGAGATATCATTGCCGAAATGCACCGCCATCATCACATAATTTGTCTGCTACTTCTTTGACGCTAAAATTCCCAGTCTGGATTCTGGATGGAAACACGGAGGAGCACGGAGTGTGGAGGTTTCCAACGTATGAATGCGTCTCACTTGCCTTTTAGTTGGTTGTCAGCTTTAGCATCTTCTCATGTTCATTATTTTCCGATCATTTCATTGTCTTCCGCTCGATTTGGATTAATTTTCCGTCATGAAGGAAGCAGCATTTCTGCAGATAACCCTGGACAAGTCATATTTGACACGTAAGAGAATGAAGCACGTTTTTACAATAATTTCATGCAATTTTGACTATCAAATAGCGAAGATTAACTGTTTAAGATTGGATGGCAATTTTTTGGTCACTGATATGTGATTGATTTGAAGAAATGCATGTCCGATCTCAGAGACAGGTTACGTGATTCCCTTTATCGATTGCTTTGCTATTTATCGGACCATCGTCTACCGAGTCCGTTCACTCACTCAGCATCAGCATCCACTCAGCTGTTGTCGTGAATATTCATCAACGGTTTGTTTTCGCTATAAATAGAAGCAAACGATTAAAAGCTTTCTTTAAGCTGTGCATTTTCGTGCTAATCTCGGTTTTAATAAGAAAGTTTTAAGGAGTATTTAGAAAAACTTAAAATAAGTACACGTCTGAAAATTGCAAGTGCTTGCTGGCCGTTCTATGATATGCAGCTGACCGACCAAGACGGTAAACAAGGCCGGGTTTTTGGCCAAAAGTACATTTTGTCGGTCAAAGGGAGAATAACGATTTTTAGTTTGTCAAACGTGAAATCGATTAAGAAGGAGAGATCACAAGCAACAGGAATGTTAATTTTTATTTCCGACATATTATTTGAAAGGTAGACTCAAGGGATCAACTGGTTTTATTTATTGGATATGAATTTGGATACTCCTAGTTCCGTCTACAATCTTTTGATCTCTTCGGCCGCCAAAGGACTTAAATATGATTTAGCCAATTCAATTTCTAGTCAGCAAAATGGTGTTCCACACCTTTTTACTCTGAGTTTCAAATATGGAACTAAGCCTCCTGTCAATATCAGTCCTGTCCATGTTTGGTTTGATGCTGGCACAAGTGAGAAACCTTATCTTTCTTTAACTGAATTTTAAACATTTACTTGTAAAATGCCCTGCCTACAATGATATGTTTAAACGGTCAATTTGTTTTACCAAATCATCTACTTGGTGGGTATGTTTATTTTGAGACATGTCTGATCGTCAACATAAAAAAAAAAATTTAGGAACTGTGACGAGGTTGCTAATCATCGAAAAATCACTTTTCAAATATAAAAGCTTTTAGAAGTCTCTTTTGAAGCATGAGTCACCCCTTATATGACACCTTATAATAATAATAATAATAATAATAATGTTATTAATAATAATACAATATTTATTATTTTCTAATGTGTCTTCTTTCGATATCGATGGCTTCCAATAATTCCGATTTTTTGTTTCTGGATTCTGTTGTTTCAGCCACCCATTACTCATTGGTAACGAATGGTCGTCCATTGCAATAACAACGATGACAATAATTATTATAAGGTAATTGTGACAATCGACAATATTTTTATTATCCGATAATTATCATTATCACAACAACAACAACAACAACAACAACAACAATAATAATAATAATAATAATAATAATAATAATAATAATACATATAATAACATAATAAATATAACAATAATCTCCATAATTACCAAACGAATGGCCAATAAAACACTTAGTGAATGCATGACGACTGATTATTTGAATGAATTAAAATGAAACTGATTATTTCTTTAATATTATCGGACGTCCATTACTCACGTGTGTGACTAAGATGCACTTAACACACACTAGGATGCTAATTATAGGCTGTTGGTGCTTCATAAACATTGTTATCAATCCTGGATCAGTGATGGTTCAGTGATTCTTTTCTATTGTTTAAGTGATAATTAAGTAGTAATTGTTCAATTAATAAATGAAATATATTATAAATAAGTGCGTCGGTCGTCATCTTCGAGGATTGACGATGGAACTTTCTTGCTCGTGACTCGGCCTCGATGTCCGCCCGCACCTTTAGGAAAGGTTCGACTGTGACACTGTCGTGTGCACGATGACATTTACAGGTGACGTTTATACGACGTCATGTGATCGATGCCATGCACTCCCTATCGCTCGGTACCTACCTCCCTACCTACTCACCTTGAAGTTCGACCATCAATGGAAAACTTTTTCCATTTTGGGAGCTCTCGATGAGATGCAGAATAAATGTTCATCTGAGATTGAGTGCTTGCTTGAGTGATGGATGACTAAGCAACGATGAATGATGATGAGTCACTTCAGAGTATTAACAACAATGGCTGCACAACATTGCATTTCTTCAAATAAAATTATTAATTCAATTAAACATCGTCTTCCAGTCAAAATCTCGAGTTTCGTCTGCCTGGTCGGCTTAGGACTCGGAATCGGCAGTTACGTCGTCTACAAGATCTGCAGGCAGGCCTTCCCGGTCGGAGCCAACTCTCTGTCTTCGATTGGCAACGGCAATCCGAAAGCAGCGAAGGTAAAAGACAAGAATGTGTAGCATGATAATATTTAATGTTCTCAATCGCATATATTAATGTAACGCAATGTTATTTGTTGTTGTTAATGATGTACATTACATTATCCTGGGAACAGGTAGCCGAGCGGTTAAGGCTTTGATGATGATAATGGTCCATAACACTTGAGATTGACCAAACTATAACAATAAGTTGTCCCTTGGTCACCTCGACAAGGGAGGTTAAGTATTTCGAGTGAGTTTTATGCAGATTTCGATCAGTTTATGGTCGAGAAAACTTTTTTTAAATAAAAATAAAAATCACAATAATAAATTAATTAATTTTTAAAATAAAAATAAAAATCACAATAATAACTTAATTAAAGGATGAATTATCGACGAAACTAGATTTTTGGCAAATTTATGGTCTCAATCGAGCAAATGGGAAGTTTTATGCTTTTCGACGGCCTTGTTGTTGTCGGTGAATGATGAGTCCCCGATGAATTGACACGAATTAAGATGAATCCCCGATGAATTAAGATGAATCCACGATGAATTGACACGAATTAAGATGAATCCCCGATGAATGAAGATGAATTAAGATGAATCCATGATGAATTGACACAAATTAAGATGAATCCCCGATGAATTAAGATGAATTTGCATGAATTATCCTTAATACAGGAATGACTTTGTGTCAGAGTTGATGTGTTTTCCTAGTGATTATTAATGCTTTTATTTTGTATTTTTTTAGTTATTCTTTCTTTTTATCGTTCAACTGCCATCATTTCTCTTAACTTGATGTAATTCTTGTAATTCACTTAATTCACGTAATTCACTGCGATGCTGTTTCTTGGCTTCTGCATCCACAGATAAGATCTAATTCACAGTCATCCAAATTACATAACTTTATGGCTTTGGAATGAGAGCTTATTTATTTATGAGGAGTGAATGTTTATAAGGAATGAATATTTATAATTTACAAGGAATGAATATTTATAATTTATAAGGAATGAATATTTATAATTTATAAGGAGTGAATATTTGTAATTTACAAGGAATGAATATTTATAATTTATAAGGAATGAATATTTAAAGGAGTGAATATTTATAACGTACTAAAATGTGGCTCTGAATTAGATGCAAAGTATTGTGTAAACATATAAAATATACTTTTGTAGGGATCGAAGATATCACAATCACCATCACTCGAGAACTCACACTTTATAACCTGCAATTCTTGGAGAAAATCTTTACAATTGTTCATTTTATTTATCAGCCATTGTTGGATGCAGACTATCACAATGACGATTGTGATGATGATGATTGCTATTGATAAAGATATTCATTTATTTTTACCCCAGGCAGATAAAATAAAAGTCACTGCAGGCATTTTTGCCGGTGATAACAGCAGTCAAGATGTTGATGGAAGTCTGGAAACCCACAGGAGTTAGATTCATAACATTCCTCTATAATCGTCCTCATCTATAATCATTTTCATATGTAATCGGCATCACCATTATCAATGACATCATTGTTCATCACTCATCATCATCGTCCATCATCATTATCACTGGCATCATCATCCATTATCATCATCGCCATCGTCATCGTCATCGTCATCATCATCATCATCATCCATCATCATTGCATCGTTGTCTGTAATATTGGCACCAATCTACATTGTCTTGTCTCCTGGAATTCTTTCAATTATTAATTACTTATGCAGAACATCTCCAAAATACAGAAAGACACCCCAGAAGGAGAAAAGTTGCAAGGGCCAAGCAGGCCACTCCCAGCACCGATTCGGATGCAGATCACGGTCTCGAGACGGTGCCCTTGGATTTCGGGAGTGCCGCAGACAAAACCTCTCGAGGGTCGGGGCTCGGAACCGACCCCGGTTTCAAGAACATCCACCCTCAGACTCTCTCGACCGCCACAGAAGTTAAAATTCCTGCAGATAAAGAATTCAATTCTCGCTACAATTTCTTGGATGACCATCAGGGAAACAGATTCGTCATCACTCCAATCGATCCGGAAGCCAAGGAGGAACGATCTCCATCCAAACACCGTCTTCGATGTGATTCCGTCGTCGCACGACGTCGCATGCAGAGCACGCCCCACGACCTCGGGATCGACGGCGACATTTTGGATCTCAGCGAATTGAATTCTGAGAGCAGGACTCAAGGAACAAGTCGAATAGAATCCAAAACGTCCGGCAGCGGCTCGGACAGCGACAGGACAGGGGTCAGTCTGAGTCAGCCCAGCAGCGAAATGTTCGAGACGGCCAAGGACATCATTCTGTCGGGGACGCTGACTGAGATGGAGCAGCTGCAGTCCCAACTGGATCTTCTCTACAACGACGTCGATGACTTGAACTGCGAGGTACTAGGCTTTTCATTGCGATCGTTGTTCTCGGTATTTTCGTGTTTGTGGTTCAAATTTGTGGACGAATAGCGTTCCAATAATATGTCACATGCACGTGCAATGAGTTAGTCTAATGAGAATGTATTTTTTAAATCCCAAATGTGTAAAAAACAAGCACAACAGAGTCAGCATTCGACAAAACCGACCGACCACGTCCGAAATTCAGTGTTGAGTTGCTTTACATCAAAAAATACTCAAAAATACCCACTGTTTCACAGATAAACTAAACTCCAAGCAACACTGATTGATATTTCGTTCACCTAATTGATTGTCCTCTTGGTCGCTCGTCGGACTTTACAAGAACGCTTCGTTCCCTTCAATTTGTTCAGAAAATTTAAAAAAAAATAAATAAAATTTGCAAAATGAATTGATTCCACTCAGATGGAAAGCCTGCAGAAGCGAGAGGACCCCAAGGAGACGGTGGCACGCAGATACACACTCGGAGCCGAGGAAGCTTTGACCGCGAGGAAGAACAAAAGCAAGGAGCTGAGCCAGAAGAAGGCAATCAAAAACAGGAGTCGATTTCTTCGTCGGCTCGACCTTCAAAACTCCTTGACGAGGGACAGCAGAACCAGGTCTTGCGATCTGCTGGGTTCCGACCGTAGCGAGGACGGAGTGGTGGCTCTCGTCGAAACTGCCGACCGCACATGGAACTACGAGTCGGAATTTCGAGGTTCCTTCGTCTCCAACGCCTGCTCCGAACTCGAAAGACTTTCGAGCGACGGCAGCGTCGGCGACGGGCTGGTGAAACTCTCGGACACCTCGTGCAGCTCCATTTCTTGTGAACAAGTTCTCGACGATTGCTCTGAATCGTCACCCATGAATTGTTACAATAAGACCTTTGTAATCAAATCCAAAGACCCAGAGACTAAGAGAGCGAACGAGTCACTGAGCAGTAAAACCAAGAAGACGAAACTCGATGCGACGGACGACTTGTACATCGACGACGACATCATTTCAACTTCGAGCAACAACACGAAATGCGGCAACAAGAAATTGGTTCGCAAATTATTAACCTTGTCGTTGTGCTACTTTTAAGAAAGTCAAAAGATAAGTGATTATTGCATTATTTCAGTCTTTCTTAGCAAAGGACATTATGTCCCCTGTGCAGTTTGTCATCAGACCTCAGTCGCTGACCAGCTTCGGTGAACAGAATTCGATCTACAAAACTCCGGAAAGATCGCTGGCAGCAAACTTTGCGAGCCCGTGGATGTTGGAGGGGAATGAAGACAACAACTACATCGACTACTTAGCATCAAGGGACAGCCAATTAAACTTGGTCAACAACAACATCAGCCTCAATCTGATCAGCGAGCTGCTCTTCCTCTCGTCCAGGGATGGACCGCTCTCCCCCCAGACTTCAAACTTTCTTGCCACCTGCATGGAGAGCCCCGCCAGGGCCTCTGCGAACCTGGATGTCGGCACGATCAGGAAATTCATGGAGAAGATCGGCGAGGCCGTCGTCAGCTTCGGTTCGTCCGGTGCCCCGCTAAAAAAATGCACCGACAGGGCTGCCAGTACCCCTGTCAACTCTTTGAATCACATGAAGGCGTTCCGTAGCACTGTAAATAAATTGTGCAGTTCTTTTCCACTCTGGGTGGTCAGCAACCTCGAGGACCCGGTGGAGATATCGGAGTATGCAGGGAAGAAGTTCTGTGCCAACACAGAGTCCCATATTTACCAGGTGCTTTGGATTCACAAAATTGATTTGCTAATAATAATAATAATAATAATAATAATAATAATAATAATAATAATAATAGTGGTGGTAGTAGTAGTAGTAGTAGTAGTAATAATAATAATAATAATAATAATAATAATAACAATAGTAGTAGTAATAATACTAATAATAATTTCAAAGTGTTTTGATGTTTTAATAATTTTTCTTCATTCTTTACATTCAATATCATCATGACATTGTAAACAAATGGAATTGTGCCAATGAAAAATCAAGTCAACGTCATGCAGGGCTACGAACACATCGGTAGGCTGATCGGGGCACGAAACGTCTGCTCGGTCAGGAGGGACAACTTCTGCTCCGTTCGAGCCACCCTCTGCCAGGCCATCGTGTCCAACAAGTTGAAGACTTTCACTCGGGAGTTCATGGACGGCCGCAACAAGGTGGTCATGGATTGTCCCTTTGCACATCTCTTTGATGATCTCATTTTTCGTAATTAAGGATTTGTTTATAAAACATTTGTATGCTTTTATTTTGCAATGAAGCGATGCAACAGTTTCATTAGAAATAATGCAAGTAATGTGTATTATTATTATTATTATTATTATATTATTATTATTATTATTATTATTATTATTATTATTATTATTATTATTATTATTATTATTATATTNATAATGCAAGTAATGTGTATTATTATTATTATTATTATATTATTATTATTATTATTATTATTATTATTATTATTATTATTATTATTATTATTATTATTATTATTATTATTATATTACTCATTGATGCCCAAATATCTTAAACAAATATCTTTTTGCCTTCTACGAATAAAATTATTCATTGGTAGCTATTATTAAAGATGTGAACATATGACTCAAAGATAAGTACAAATTTTCAAATGATTATCATTTCTAGGCTTTTAAATTTATAATTGTTCAAAATATTAATTTGCTTAGGAAAGTAATTTTTATCATCAAGTATTTGCAAGTGTTCAGCACGACCGGCAACGACTACCTCAAGGGTTCGTGTTTCTCAAATCGACTGCCCTTCAACAAGGGCTCGGAGATGGACGTCGTGAGGAGCTGCTTCGACCTGCTTCTTAATGTGGTCGGTTTCACATTCATTTACACATTCAGTTACACATTCAGTTTCACATTCATTTACACATTCAGTTTCACATTCATTTACACATTCAGTTTCACATTCTATTTCGATGTCATGCATAATTCATTTGCTTCAAATTGTGACGCAGTCTGAGATCAATATTGTATTTGGATTTTAAGTCGTTTGATAATAATAATAATTATTATTATTACAATAATAATATGTGATAGCAATTTATTTAACAATGCCTACTTATTTATTAAAATAAAGCTTAATTAAACAATAATGTTGTTCAAAAATTGTCGACCGATGTTATTTTAGATCATCTCTCAAGAAGCGATTCACGCCAAAGTTCACGACCCGACACAAAAAGAGGAACAACTCAAGAGTCTATTGGATGCACTGTTTAATGGCTGCCCAATCATTGACATGCATCTCATGGAGGCAATGAAAATGGTCATGATGGCCGAGGTCATCGAACTTCATAAGGCTTTCAGTGCAAATCCCACCCAATCAAAACCTCTGGCTTGGAACATTTTTTCTGGAAAATCCAGCAGGAATCCAGAACAATTCTTCAGGAGTAGGATGCATGTCATCGGTGACACTCAGCCTCTTAATAAGGTCAGGTCGACCGATGCAAGGTCGTGTCTCTAGGTTGTGTTGTTGTTATTTATCGAAGGACTTTAAAAGCAAAATAAATCAATCAATTTGGAAGGATCGCAAGAAGGTTCATGCAAACTCAGATGTTCTCAAATTCATAGTTCAAATCTTACTACTTTGTGGGAAGCATTTACAAACTGAGCAATTTAAGTTAATATAATTTAAGTTAATATAACTGGTAAAAAATAATAATAATTCCACTCTTCTCGTTGTTATTCTCATCAACAGGTCGAGTTGTCCCTGCTAGCCTGTGGTCTCAAAATTAAGCTGGAAGTTCTGAGACCGGCCCTGTTTCTCGGGCACTCGGAGGACTTTGTCTCCCACTACCCTGACGAGGGAGCAGACGACTGCGAGAAGGTCACCTTGGTAGAAGAAGCTGACAATGCCTTTCTCCTAGTTTTGCAATAACGGGCTCCCGATGACCAGGTGATCTGATGATCTCATCTCGTTCTGCTGTCTTCTGATTTGTGTCCTTCTCTCTCTTCTCTTTAACTTCCACTAGTTCTCGAGTTTTGTGTTATCGACGAAGGCGTGCATGCATTGCATTGAGCTTTACGTTGGTACTGATAAGATATTCAATTAGCAGCTTAGACGGTCCTGCTGAGATGGCTTGAATTGTATCTGCCGAACGACTTTATGAACTCGAAAGTCTGTCGCTCTTTGAACCTTTTCTCAGAGGCTTGGTTGTTGATAGGTAGTCAGTTTTTCACATCTTTGGTGAACTACATCTTTGCATCTCAAGTGGCTACAGTCTCAGACTCCTCCCTTCAAGCATTCCAGAGCCCTGGCATCGGTCAAGCAAGTCTGATCCTAGCAACACGAAACCAGCCTCAGCCAATAAAAAGGATTGGTGTGACCTCACTAAGTACTGATTAGGATTGTTTATCTCACAAGAGATTTCTTTTTTTTTATTTATTGTGACTTCATTCATAGATAGACTTAGGCAGATCTTAGTCATGTTTTGTGATGGTCACTTATAACGTATTAAATTATTCAAATGAGACATAATTTATTCAAATGTTGGACGCTCAGCCACTTTTGTTGCTCATGAGAATCACGATATTCAAAAGGACTTCAACATCTCTCGTTTCTTACGAAGCTTTTCTAGTCAAAGGTTCCGATATCTCTTCATCGTGTTTTTATTGCCACTTTTGGGACTTTTTGTAGACCGACCGACTCAAAATCGCAAAAATATTTTATTTCAAAAATAATTCACCAGTCGAGTTTTCATAGTGCTCGTGTGAAATTGTTTAAGTTCTCGTCTTCTTCTACATTTTCAGAGTTCGTCGGACACAAAATAAATGACTTTACGCAATCTAAAAACCTAGTTTTCATCAACCGAGACTTAAGCGCTTAAAAATATAACCGATGAGTCATGGATACAATGTTAACTGAGCCTTTGCTTGAATATTCCTCCCTTGTTACGCCAGCAATCGTTTAGGTCGCCGTGCGCTCGTTCCGCAATCGGTCCGTCCGAGCGACGGCAAGTCACGTAATTAATAAACAAAAGATTCCGGCTCGCTCAGGCTTCTTGATAGGTTGCTTTTGGCTCGAGAGAGATGTGAGAGGCGGTGATGGAGTCCGGGTCGTGGAGGACGCTGACCGCATCGCCGCAAACATTTACCAGACATTGGCTCTGAACGAACGAATATTAATTACGTCGAGATTTTACTGACTAATTATAAATCAATGGTTGGGAGGGAGTGACGATTGAATAAATTGACCTGGTTGCATAAATTATTACATTAACTTGGTTGATTGGATAAATCAAATAATTGACCTGGTTTTTGTGCACATTGTTGTGCAGGGTGCACTCCATTATTTTGAACGAGAGGAGGGCATTTCCACCGAGAGATTTGACGTGCGACCTGCAAATGGCCATGACCTCTGCCAGGAAGTTGTGCATGAAGCTGCTGGGTCCGCCCTCCTTAATAATTAATTTTATGCTAATTATTCATTATGCTTAAGCTACTATCAACAAAGTGGACTGCTAACATTTAACAACAATAATAATATGTTTATTTGTGTAGCAACATTTGCATGCCATAAACGTCAACATCAGCAAGAGTGCATGTTATTGCTTTTAATCTAATTTCTACTCTCATTTGAGCAAACAAATTGCATTTTACAGCTTGTAACTCCAAACATGATGTGGCTCCACAACTTGGAAAATAACAATTTCATCAAATAAGAACTAACCAATTGGTTAACTTAAAAGTTAGGTCAATAGCTCAGCAAGTCTTGTTTTCTTATGCAGAAAGTCTCATTAGCCTCACAACCAATCATTTCGAATAACCTCTCTGACGGACGTGGATTCCCTGATGATGATGAAGTTAAGATGGCCGATGTAGCTTTGCACGGTGGCCCTCGGGATGAAGGAGAGGGGAGTCAAGTGGATCCCAAATGGTCTTGTTTTCCCACTCTGAAAACAAGGAATTTATTGATATAAATAATAAATAAACATAAATACATAAATGATTACTAATTAACCATTACTAATATTTGTTGTAAAATAAATTGTAATAACTAAAATGGACAAATGTAAGATGAGCTCTCGGATTATTCACTTTTACAGAAATTCGGTTTACAATCAATTCCCCTTCAGTGGAATGAAAATGAAACCGTTCGTGCACCTCAGAAATTTCCGACGTCCGTAAACCACGACATGTCGTAGCAATGTTTAAACCACGACATGTCGTAGCAATGTTTAAACCACGACATGTCGTAGCAATGTTTAAACCACGACATGTCATAGCAATGTTTAAACCACGACATGTCATAGCAATGTTTATTCGACAAGAACACCAATTAGTTCCAATGTTACAACTTCCTTCATTCCCACTCAAATTTTAATTAACAGACTCAAACATTTATTCAATTCTTTTTTCAATTCATTATAAATTACTGTTATTATTTTTGGTATAATTATTATTATTACCATTGGTATTATTATTATTAGTAGTATTATCGTTATTGTTATTACTATTACAAATAATTCAACATTGCATGGTGGTCCTGCTTCACAGGTAAACACAATTTAATAAAAGAAAAAAGCACAACAACAATTTAAAACTGAATAATAATAAAATAAAAATACACTAAAAAATACAAAACATATTAAATACAAAAAAACGTAAACATTCTCACGTGGTGTTTCATCCTGTGGTTCTCGGCAGCTGAAACGAACGAATAATTTTAATCACTTCGTCAAGAAATCGAGCCTTGATCGGCCGTTCGACTGACCCATGGAAATGGAGGACATGATGGAGGAGGAGATGGTATTTTTGGAATCGCCGATGACTGCGCCCCCTCTGAAGTTGACGAGAGTTGAAGGTGACTCGACGGGCGGAACGTGAGGCTCGTGGTCGCTGTGGTGGTCTTGCTTGTCGAAGCTTCCAACTTGTTGGCGATGGAAATTTATAAATGAGAATTTATTTAATGTAAACAAACATTCGAAATTAGATTATTGACAAATTATTTATCTATCATTCACTATTAATTCACGTAAATATTAATTCAAATAAATAGTAATTCAAATGGCTGCTATTTATAATCCAGCATGACTTGGAAAGACCAGCACCAATTGTTTCATTCATAGCCTTATTTAGCCTTAATAATAATAATAATAATAATAACAACAACAATAATAATAATAATAGTAATAATGTTGGTGACTGCTACAATAACATGTAATGATCTCATCATCTTATGAGCACATCATTCGTCATCAACGAGTGCAACTTCATCACCAGGGAAAGAGAAATATAAGCTCGGGTCACCTCCTTTATTGACGGACATCTTCGACACGAGGGTGTTCGATGAAATCCTCCCCGACTCCTCGACCAGTTGGTCAGGGAGGCCCCCAATGCCAGAGCACATTCCGGTCACAATTATCTGGCAAGGGGAAAAGAGGCCGACGAAGATTTAACCGGTAACTTATTTATTCGTTAAATTGCCAAAATTACAATCTAATATTTAATTTATAACGCTGTCAGAATTCTCGAGCTCACCTGGAGTTCATCATCACCTGAGAGGTCGATGTCAAATTCCAACTTGCAAAGGGTGCAGGGTCGCATGGCTCGGAATTTAAAGAAAAGGCTCTGAAAATGACAACAAATAGAGTTAGCGATGGACCCGGGCCACCCGAGGTCGGGGATCGGAGTTCGGGGTGCAGACCTTCGTGAGGCTGTCGACGACCGAATCGAGGGATTTGTTCGAGGGCGATTTCAGGGGAGCCTTCCAGATTTTTGTGAACATCTGCAGCGAGTGGTTAATATTATTGATCGACTAACTGATTGAACTTGCTTATTATGATTTTATTTTGTTACTTTTTTAATAATTAATTGATATTTCCTCACAAACTAATTATAATACCAACCTGGAGGTTGCAGGTTACTGCTCCTTCCAGTCCTGGCATTCTTTCCACGTTGCAAACCTCAAATCCGTCGGGATAAGGAGGTTCCAGAAGCACCGATACGACCTGTGCATCTTCCGTGTCATCGATCTATTCAACGGTTGACTTGGATATATATTCAGACTAATCTTCTGCTAATCAATAATAATAATAATAATAATAATAATAATAATAAATTAGTGATGACCATTAATATTTATTTTACACAATTTAAGATGCTTAAGAAAGAATTCAAACCATCTGCATACATAAGTTAGCTGATTGTCATTTGCTCAGACAATGTCTCAAATAAATATTCATCACCCATCAACCAATAAGAACAGAGGTACTGCTAGGTGCATAATTACTCTCTCATTAGCATAACTGAATACAAATGCTAAACAAATTGGGCCACCTCAAATACAAAAGTCTCGTTCGTTCGTTTGACGTCCGACATCGTCAGATCTTCTGCATCCGTCACTGCCATCCCTCCTGGCTTTGCAGTGGCTTGGTCCTGCAAGCCACAATGACGTGTTTAGTTTTGTTTGGCCAGACTTTTGGGCATCATTGTTAATGTTATTATTATTATGTTATTATTGTTATTAATTTTTAAATTATTATTATTATTATTAATGTTGGTAATAAAGCAAGTGTGTCTTTAAATAAACATTCAATTACTTAGAATGGTTAATGACATCATTAATGCTAATGACATCATTAATTCTAATGACATCATGACAGACGCGACACAATCAATTGGCAAATCTAAGCTCTAGCATTCTAGCAAGACCACTCGAAGTTCATTTCGAGAGACTCGATAGGAAACGAATCGAAATGATTCCGGGCAGGTTTTGAACTCTCGAGCTTCGAGACTGACCGTTATCTTGTAAGTCTCCCTGTTTCTCTTGATGGCCTCGTTCAGTCGGCCTCTGATGGCAAGAAGTTCCGAGTCCGAGAGGGTCGAGTCGTTCTGCATCGAGGAACGGTGAGGTTATTTTTAGCGGCAAAAAGCCGAACGAGTTCGTGCTTCGGGGTTTTAAGCTTTCAAAAATAGAAGCTAATTAATATGTTAATGTGATTGAAGTGTTAATTACTTTGTTGATGATGAGGGGAGGGCCAGGAGATGGAAGAGGCTCAGAATAAACACCTGTCGCTGTCTGTAAGGATTTTGTGAGCGTGGATTAGTGACGCGAACAATCAGAAGATCCAATAAAAGATTTTAAAAATGCTTTATGAACTTTTAAACATTTAACATAGCAACCTTCACATTCCAGAAAATGATATGAGCAGAAAATCTGTTTTCATTTTCTTATTTTTGATATTAAAATGACACCAAAATGCAAACAAACTGCTATGGCTATCAACTGGGATTCCCCGATGGCCAGTTGTATGGTGAGTCCAAAAAGGGAATTCATTCCTTTCACTTTCAGTTTGTTCACCAGCTGCTTGTGAAGCTCATATTCGACAAAGGGAAGACTCTGCAATAAGATGAATATGATCTCATCAGAAAAATATGACAGCTCATCATAAATTAGTGACAATGAGTTTTCACATAATAAAATATGGTAATGACTCAAATTCAGACCAGTCAAATTCAGACTTATTCAAATGTTCAAATTCAAAGCTAGTTGTGGTCATAATATGCATTTAACTAGTACCAACCTAGTTAAGGATGTCATATCATAAAAACAACATCTAAAGAAATTACTAAATTCAACTAATTAATGCTCAATAATTAATTAATGTAATAACTAAAACAATTAAAAATAACCCAAATGTCACTCACGTCGCTGACTTCCTTGGCATTTGATTCGCCCTTGCCCTCCTTCTTGGGGCGGCAGATGCGCGCCTGCACCAGGCACCCCTTTCCGACCACGGGGAGTTCCGGCGGTGGTTCGATGGTGCAGAAAATGATGTCGGGGACCTTGTATTGTCTGAGTTACGGTTGTGAGTTTAGATATAAAAAAATAATAATTTTGACATTTTTCATTGCATGTCATCTTTTCGTGAAGAAGTTGAAAAATTGACGTTTATAGAAACACGTCACGAGGCAAGACAAAATGAAAATGTAGAACTCACTGGCACAAGCGACACTTGCAAAGATTGACGGGAAAGGGCAGTTCCCTTTCCTGGTAGGGTATGTGGCAGAGGGAACACTGGGGAAATCCATTGACACTAAAAATAGATTTTCAAAACATGAGAGAGCATATTTTCCAAAGGCCAGGGAGAGTATTGGCAATAAAAGTCACCTGCTTGAAATGGAGAAGGCGTCTTCCATTTCGTCCTCGCAATTGTCGTTGCCCGGCACGTCCCCGGTCTCGGCGTCCGGATTACGGTCTTCGGCATCTTCCGTCAGGGACGACGAAGCGTCCGAGAGGAGTCTCGTTCTTTCGCCTCCGTGCTTCGATCCGCCTCTCCCGTCCCCGTGCCTGGAAGTTCCTTGACTGCTGTTGCGACCTTTCGTTCGAAACATCTGCCCGCTGCCCATCTTGCGAGAGGTCGCGAGTTCGTCAAAAGGGGTCAGCCCCGGCGTCGCTTCGGAGGGATTCAATATGGCCGCCGTGCCGATGGCCGAAAGAACGATGAGTTCGTCCTTGATGGTCGTTCGCTCGCTGTAACCGACGACGCAGTTGCAGTCGAGAGCTCTCATGTGGCTCCTCATCTCCGTTCGGATCTCCGTCCACCAAAGGTCTCGTGTCTTCGGCTCGTCTGAAGGAAAATGGAGGACGTTTGATTGCAGAGAAATGTTATTGTTATTGTAATATTACCATGTAACCTTCATTATTTGACTTATTATTACTCTAGTGATTTTAACAAACTTATGTTTTTTTTTATCTTGCTTGACATTTAAGAAGGTAATGGCAATTGAAAAGCATCCAAACTAAACCGAACAGAAAATCGCAAAATAAAGTCTGAAAATATATTTACGCATACTCGTGTTAAGAAATTTACTAAAGCCTTGAAAAACATTTTGATCGACAGCAATGAAACAACATTAACAAAACCATTTCTTCTTTTTAGACATGATTGGGCGAGATTTTTGACAACCGACCAATAAACATCGATTATAAAGGATGCGTAATTACCAGGGTCGTTCATTTTATCCAATAGCTTCACGGAAGTGGCCGAAACTACGCCCCCCAAGTGTTTGATATGCCCTCGAGGGTACAACCTCATTGTGAAGAAAGGGTACTCCTAGGATTAAAAAATTATTAATGACTAATTTGGTTATGTTAATTTGTTAGGTTATTAGTATTATACTATATATATATTATACTTATGCATCAATAGTTGCGGTAATTAACTATTAATTTGAATAAATCGAATAAATTATGGTAATTAATGCTTCATTTGCATCTACACTCTCTGAGTGAAAGACAAAGTTACAGAAGTACTGATCAGTTTATCAACCATTTTATCATTGTCATCATCATAAAATACTTATCATTCAGAGCAAAACAATCACCATCATCTCATAGTACCACAGTTTAATAATAATAATAATAATAATAATAATAATAACAATAATAATAACAACAACTAATAATAATAATAATAATAACAAAGACTCACCATCATCTCAATGTTCTCCTGCTGCAGCACCGGCCTATGAAAGGGGGCCTTCCATAGGTTTGGAGGAAGGAGTCCCTTTCCTGGAGTTTCCGCGTCCGATTCTGAAAGGCGTCTGCTAGCTGACAGGTACTTAGCAATAGCTGGCATGTTGTTGGAGGTCACGGAGGGAATGCAGGTGGGCGATGAAGAGGGGGGTACCCCTACACCGGGCGGTCCGACCACGGAAGAGGCCGGCATCAACAGGGTGCTGCTCGTGACCGGGACTGCGGTGATCATGCACGGCTCAGGATTGGTCGATCTGTTTTCAAGGAAAGTCGAGGTGTAATTAATAATATTTTTGACAAAACATTAAAAAAATTTAATTTGATTATAAATATTTAAGCATTTTAAATAGATTCTCAACTGAGTCGGAAAATAAATAAATAAATTTAAAACAGCTTTTCAACCTCATCATTGACATCATAATCAAAACCAAATCGTTACGAAAAGCACCAGCACTAACTCGTAGTAAACATTAGAAGGGTTGAATGCCATGCCAGGGCTCGACCCCTGACCTACTTTCATGATCCTTTTCAAGGACACGACGGTGCCTATCGCCCTGACGACAACCCCGGACTCTCCTTCGAGATCAAAACATCTTCGATACCTTCGACGGAAGATTTAAAAGACATGCAGGTAAATAAATGACATGCAGGTAAGGTAAGTAAGGTCTGCAGGTGGTCAAATGAGTGGAATTAATTTACCCTAAAACTGCATTTCCACCCATCTCAAGAACTTTCAGTCCAATCTTCCTCTGGAGTTGACCTGAATGACGACAACTTTAATGTAAAGACGTCGAACTCGAAAGCTAGGAGAAGTAAGCTAAGTAGAAGCACGATGGTTTGCTGACCTGATAATTTTGAAAACCTCATTTGCCTCGCCTCGTTGGATGCTCTCATCGACCTGATTTTGTCGATCCACTGATATTCCGGGTCGTCGTCGACCGTCAATTCCTCGACGAATCCCAGGAGGGTTTCAATTTCGTACCCCTCAGGGACCCCTGAAGCTGACGGGAGGAGAAAAAAGGACCGAGAGTTAAGAAAATCGAAACAGTATTAGCTGCTCCAGGTAAAAGGTCAGAGGTCAAACTTACTGCAGAAAAATCTGACACCACAAGATGACCTCCTGAACTTATTGAGATCTGAGAAGAGATCAATCTTTATCACCACGTACAGTTGGCCCTGAATGCCTGTGGATGTCAACACAATTTTATTAAGTGAGGCTTAACAATTAATCAATAACTAAAATAATTGATGATTATTATAATGCATGCACATTACCATTATCAGCCTCATCAAACATCATTTTACCCTTAGCGAACAACTACCGTGCATGGTGTCGAAGATGGGGTACCATCCGCCGAACGTGGAAGCCTTGTTATCGTTTAGGAGTGGATTGAGGTCGATGTAGATCTTCCCGATGGCGTCGTGCGCAGAGTAAGTGTCATGATCGAGCACCCTGGGGCGATCGGAGTTTGCGTTCGATTATTTGTCGTCGATTTTACATCGGAAATATCGTTCTAATTTATTCAAGAAATATTTCCATGCAACTTTAGGTTATGAATAAATTATTTTAATTTTACTAAGTTATTAAGTTATTGTCAGGAATTATGTCACATTTTTTAAAAGAAAAATACATTTTTAATTCAAGAGATTTTTCACCTTATTTGCAGCGGTTCGTCCTGCAGATCTTCGTCGTCGACCTGCAGAAGTAATTTCTGTAGTCAATCGATTGATTTCTTGCAAATTATTTCACTTCAAGTCGCATTCAAATGTCTTCGTCACGTCCGCCACGTTCATTGATGTCGTCGTAACTCAAAAACACATGCATGATGAAAATGTAGATGATAAACCACAAATTTCAGGGCTGTAATAGTTTTATGACCAGTCATGGTAATGGTGGTAAAGTCATGGTGACTTAATGGTCATGACCTGGCCCTAGTACCACTCGTTTTGAAATTTTTATGCTTAAAAACAACAGTTCAAATTAATTTCAGTCACCTCAAATCTGAACCAATCTGAGTTCCACTGTGGATTCAGAGATTTTTTGAAAACTTCTGTTTTCAGGATTGTGTTGCCAAATTTGACCTTAATTATCATGTTGTAAGAATTAAGTGAAGTGCAAAATAAATCAAAATCGAATGATCAGTTTTAGTTACATTTTAGTTTCTATGACAATTAACTAACTAAACTAAATTAACTATAGTCAATATGAATTAAAATAATATTTAGCAAAATCACAAGAATTAGTCACTAATAATAGAAACTAGAAAACCATTGATCCTCACAATAACAGTAAATAAATTTAAGGAGAGCAAAAAAAACCTCGACAAACGCATCCGTCAGCTCGCTAGCCCTGTCCATAACAGGCAGATTCCTCGCAGACACGACACGCACTTTCAGCTTTCCAGGCATCTAGGAATTACATTCGGTTCTACGATTTAGGTTAAAACGGTACTGGAAATAATAAGGTCTCAACATTTCTTTATTGCTGTATGTTACATTAGAAGAATAATTAAAATTAGGTTGAATTCTGCAATGAATGCATTCAAAGCAAGAAAAATGTTTAAGTTATCCAAGTAATGCTCTCACACAACAACTTTTGAAAAGGATAGCACCTCGCCTACTTGAGGTAAGCAGGTAAAGGTGAACTGTGCGAGAATTTGCGCGACTCAAAAGGCATAAAAGCAAAAGGAGTTTTGTAATTTCCTTACCAAATTAGCACACAAGAATTATGTGAATGGCTAGCAAAGTTTATAAGAAAATGATGGCAGTGTCCAAATGCAATGTCTACATAAAGTTAAAACAGTCCATTTGCCTTTAATAACATTTAAATATACTTGTGAAAATGATGCTCAAAACCTCCTCTTGATTCAATTCAATATTGAATAAAACCTCAAATATCTTAAACAGTTTTATCGTTATCAACTGTCCGCCTTTCCTTTTAGGCTAAAATGGACAGCTGATACCCAACCGAATAAAAGTCAGGCACACGGCATGCACCCGGTCAGACTATACAAACATCACCAAAAACAGGTTCATATAAATGACAAAAGTTAATTTAGTTTTAAAATGTATAAAATAATTGCTTAAAATTAAATGTTTCTGGCAACATATATATTTAATAAAAGTGTTATAGAGATTTTATTAGATTTTGTATTAATTATAATATTATGTGTTCTGCTTTTAAAGTGATTTTTGCAAATATAATATCATTTATATTAACAAAAATTAAAATATTTTATATGTATATTTTTTATCTGGATGACATACCTTTCATTACCTATGTTTATCTTATAGCATCGAATTGAGTAGGCAAATTGTTCTCTTACTAGTAATTGGCAAGAGATTTCATGAAGAGTTAAGCGCAATCCTAATTTGATTGAGAATGTATTAAGTGGTTTATTGATTGATTTTTTATGATACTCGTTATGAAATAGTTTTCGTTATTAGGTTTCGTATAAAACGTGAGTCGCCTGCTCCTCACATTCGAAGGGCGCGCTCCTAAGATGTCTCGATTTTACACCATGGACTTATTAAGTAGTTCTCATTTAAAGCAAACGGAAATAAATAATGTAGCTTCCGTGGTAGGAGGTGACAGTTATAGCAGCGTTGACTTAGCAGACGACAAGGTTGAAGATGCCGATCACGAGTAAATTACTTGTATTTTTTACTAGTTTTTGTTATTCTCTTGAATTATGGTTCCATAATTTTATGAAACAACTACGATTAGAACAGAATGGTTGTTTTTGGAAGGTTATAAATATTAAGGTATTAAATAAAAAAGTTGCAATATTTTTCTGTTATTTTAATTTTCCATATTGATGTCAAATACTGGACCAAATAAAAACCTTTTTTGAAAGATTTTATGAATTTGACCTCCCTTGTAATTAACTTTAAAAATGTAAAACTCATGCCCGATGAACATCCACATGAGCTGATTCTTGTTCTCATATTAACAGAAAACAAAGAGCAACTTGATTTAGACATTTTTTGTTAATCTTAGGAAAGTAAAAGATATCATCGAGAAGGGAATGGTTGTCGAGTCCTCCGAAGTCACGACCAACAAGGAGGCCAAGACGGGGAAAAGCTTCCTCGACGGAATTCTAGGCTGCTTGAAACCAGTGTTCAACTTCATCGGGAAGAATCCGAATTCGAATGCTACTCACCAAGGTTTTTGTATCTCAGGAAGCATTCTTGTTTTCAAAACTTTGTGGTCTGACTATTGATAACGATGTTATATGTTGTTTGTTTGTTTTGTTGTTCTTTGATTTATTTTTGTATAACCTTCAGTGCTTGTATTAAATCTTGCTTGTCAGTAACTTATTATATAGTATTGCTGCTGCCCTTACTGTGGGGTGATGACAAATGAGACAGACAAGAAATGAATAGATAATAACAATAAGAATAATTGGAACATCAGCTGCAACAGCAACAACAACAATCTTTACAAAATCAAAAAAAAGAGATGCCTTTCCGCAGAAAACGTCATGTGACTTGCGAGACAATCAAATCAAGCCTCGATTCTTTAGGACCTCTTAGGTAAATGTTTGTTGCCTAAAAGTGCACACCCAACAAAAGCAACAATCACAATAGAAACGATAGGAATGTCTTTGTAGTAATCATCACGTTCCCCGTTGCCAAATAATTATTTCTCGTACGTTTTCTTTGTAGGAATTTCTTTATGAAAATTTCATTTCTAAAAAGGTACGGTATGCTGGTAAGATTACTTCAATGTGTCCTTGTTATAACAGGCTCAACCCAAGCCACGCTCTACTTGTAATCTGCTTAAGTAGCTCTATCTACTTTTTGACTTCAACCCTGCCATTTGCCTTGTTGTTGTTGTGTTCTGAAGCTGGCTGCAGGCTGCTTTGTTAAAAAGAGTTTTTTTTAGCTTTGACAGTCAACTGCCAATGGTGATCATGATGATGATGAAGGGGATGATGATCATCATCTTCGTCACAATGGTGGTCACGGTCACCCGAAACAATAATCTCTCTGAAGAATATTTATCAACTCGATCTTACGCTTATTTCCACAGAGGGATTATTTTATGTTTCGCATTGGATTCATCCAATCACAAAGATGATGATGACAACGACGATGATTACGATTATGCTATAGAATTTGGCCGAAGAGAATGGGATTTTTAGCTCCAGTTATTAAAGGTTCTTGGATTCACTTGAGAAAATGATTCTTTGAAGAAGTGAAATATTCAAGGAATTGTAGGCAAACCTCGAAAGTGAGGGTTGCTGTCAAAATATAAACTGATGTGGTTTCAGATGACAAATATTAATAACTTTAGATCACTAATTGGGATGATTACTTTGCACTCTTTTCATTTTTAATGATGACAATGATGTTGATGATACTAATAATAATAATAGTATTAGTAGTATATAGTAGTATTAGTATTATGGCAATGATAATGATCATTTGAAAAACATTCGTCACATTAAAACAAATGTTAAGTGTTACTCTGCATTCATCTAATTTAGTTTTGATGGTTGCTTGTTTTAACTCGGCATTAACTTTTATTTTTTCCTCCAACATTCATGTTTGTCATGCCTTAAAAGGGTTTCTAAACCATCCAAACAATGCCTGTTAATTCATGGACATCATTCGATTCATGCATTGCATGAGCTCATTCATGACTTCTCGAGAGTGCATACCAATGGCCCTAAAACTTATTATGTCTTAAAATAGCTCGTATGGATCTCATCCATTACATCCTATTCTAAAGATAGCAGCTGGGAAATTCCGTTCGAAAGCATAACCAACTTGGAGTATCTGGGCAGCGGAACTCAGGGCATCGTCTTTTTGGGGAACCTGAGGGGTGAAATGGTGGCCGTGAAGAAGGTGAAGAGCGTGGCAGATACGGAGGTCAAGCATCTCAAGAAACTCAACCATCCCAATGTAATCACACTGAAGTGAGTCATGCTGACGACGACAACGTCAGTGGCAGTGGTGATGGTGATGATTGTGTTGATGTGATTTTCAGAGGGGTCTGTACCCAGCCGCCTTGCTTTTGCATCGTCATGGAATACTGCCCTTACGGCCAGCTGTACGACATACTCAGGACCGTGGACAAACTTCCGCCACGACTACTTTTCGATTGGTCGAGACAGATAGCCAACGGAATGGCTTATCTGCATTCTCACAAGATCATCCACAGAGATCTCAAGTCCCCAAAGTTAGCAGCAGTTAATTATTCGTTAATTATTCACGAGGGCGATGACGTTCTGCATTCTGTGTAAACACTTCGAACCTCGTTTCAAACTCCGCAGCATCCTCATCTCCCACAACGACGTGGCCAAGATCTCGGACTTCGGCACGAGCCGGGAGTGGAAGGAGTGCAGCACGAAGATGTCGTTCGCTGGGACGGTGGTTTGGATGGCTCCCGAGGTGATCAGGAACGAACCGTGCTCGGACAAGATCGACGTATGGTAGGTTGAAAGTCCACCTGAAGACCGATGTATTTTTCGTGCTTTCAGTTTAGTGCAAAGCATTTTTATCCAGCTGGCTATGAGCAGTAATTGAGATTAAAACATTAAAATTATGTACTAATTAAACAATATTAGTATGTATAATAATAATAATAATAATAATGGCAGTAATTTATAGATTATTAATAAATTGCACTGATATTACAATTACTCAATAATATCTGTCGTTCCAATCTTTTTATGAATGACAGCACATTCTATGTTGTTACTTTGTGTCGTTGACTTGCGTCGAATGGCTTGTTTAGTACATCTCGCCATGTCTCTTCTGGCTGCCTCTGCACGTAATTGAATGCATTCACAACCCAAAATGATGCAAACAATGTCATTTTGTCTGCAACTGTATTTACTTGTTTACCAGGCACTAATGCATATATCGATGCCATCCTCAGAGTAAAATGTTGAAACGCATTACATTAATGCTTAATTATAACATTGCAATGTCAATGTTTTCAAGGTCATTTGGAGTGGTCCTCTGGGAGCTCCTTACTTCAGAAATTCCCTATAGAGACGTCGACTCGTCTGCCGTGATGTGGGGAGTGGCCAGTAACTCCATACTCCTCCCGAGCCCCGAGTCCTTTCCACCTGGTTTCAAGCTGTTGATGGAACAGTGTTGGTGAGTAGCTTCTGGTTTGCCTGTGTTTGAATGCTTGTATGTTTTTCAAGGTTCAAATAACTCTGCAAACGTTTAGTCAACAAGCGCATTTGTATATTTCGATCTTTGACAGGCATGCCAAGCCTCGAAACAGGCCGTCGTTTCGGCAAATACAAATGCACCTCGAGATAGCTGCCGACGACTTGCTGAGGTTGTCTGAAGAGGAATTCTTTGCTTTACAGGTGAGATGAAATTGTATGATAATTAATTCCATTTAATTTTATCACTTATGCAGTAAATGATGTTTTTTTAAACATCTACATTTTGATTATTTTGAGTGGATTTTGTAGAGCCAATGGAGAGACGAGATAACCAAGAAGCTACAAATGATTCAACAGGAAGGCATCAATTACCCAAAGTTTGAAGAGGACCTTGTTAGGAGAAGGAAGGAGGAGCTTAGGTTGACCAATCATGAAATATATTTTAAAAAAAGTTTCTGCATAAATTATCAAATCTACAATCAATGTGACTTTATTTTGCAATAAACTATTTCAAAAAGCTTACGATTCATGCACAATCGTCAGACATGCACAAGACATCAGGAAGCTGTACGAGCAGAAGTTGGAACGCACCAATCGACTCTTCATCGAGCTGACGGCCATCATGAGCCAACTGGACAAAAGGGAGAAAGAGGTGGCCAAGTGGGTGCTTCACCTTTTTAGGTCGATAAATTTAGACTCAGTTGTACTTCGTCGAACCTTTTGATGGAATGACAATTATTTGATGCCCCTTTATTTTTATAATACTGAAAGATGCTTATTGATTGCAAAGGTGATATTGATTGCTTATTGATTGACTGCAGGTTGGGTTGAAAGTTGGCCCAGAGGGTCTATATATATGGTCTGAGTGCCTCTGATGCTCATACTCATGGCTATATAGATGTATATGTTCACTTATTATAAATGCCACGAGAGGGATTGAAGTTTGATCCGTAAAATTTGAACCTCTCCCTTAGACATATCTTTGCAAATTGGTCAACAACTACAAACTTAATTTAAAGGCAGGAGAAGGCAATAAGACTCCTGAAGGCCAGGAAAGCTGGGTTTGTTTCGCCTCTCTTCGATAACAAAGAAAACCCCCTCCAGCAGCAGTACTCGAAGAAGCCTAAAAAGTCCAACCAGGAGCCATCGACGAGGTAACCATGACCTGGTCGCGCACCAGTGAATTGAAGCCAGTTTATCCTAAGTCTGTTGAATCTAATTCCATTTTCTATCATCACATTGCTTGTAATTGTGCCAATTCTATGAATGAAACTTAACAAATCACTGTTGACCTTGACCCGAACAATCAGTCCGGACACCCCTACCGCCCTGGAGTCGTTATTTCCGAACTTCAGTCGAGAAAAGCTGAAGGCCTACTTTATGACAACCGGAGGCCAGATCAAGTCGAGCATGGCCGACCTTCAAAACAAGGCGAAGGTCGAAGTGGGCACCAAGAAGAAGGAGGCCCGCACCTTACCGCACCCCAGTCTCAGCCAGGCCTTCAAAGAGCAGTTGTACAGTAAAAGTATGGTTCGTATCAGTTCATTCGTTGGCTGCCCACAGATCATCATTCCTGGTTGTCTAATCATTTATACACAACATCATAACTTTCACACAAACATATCTCCAGAGAAGCTTTTGCAGCAGGTGAAGCTTATGAGTCTGAAGGTCGAGCTGTGATTTATTTTTGCACTTTAGAAAATATGGCAACCTAATTCTAAATTGAATCTCAGATTCATAATCTCGAAGATTTAATTTAATTAACAGCATTGGCAACCTCAAAAGCAGCCCAGCCAAATGATTCGTCTAAATTTAAATCATGACGTTGGCTTTCAGTCGCGAAGGCCAAGCAGTGAAGTATACTCGAGGACGTTCAGGCGAGACGAGATCATCTTGAAACCGGATCTTCTCGGTGGAATTCCCGAAGGAAAGAACACCTGGCAAATTGTCAACGAGGAGATTTCCAACGGGGAGACTGAAAGCGATTCCGACGAGGGGGAATTGAAAGTGGATTCCAAAAGCTACGGCGTCAACTTCAGTCGCACCAAGAGCAGGGACGTCGAGTTCCATTCTCCCGTTTGTTCGGAAACAAAATGTCCTTCGCAATCTTTGGGAATTCCAAAGCTCAGGATCAGTTTTGCCGCCAAGGTTGGTGCCAGGCAATCTGGCCTTGGAGCCAGCCAGTTGACAGGCAGTCGCAAGCAACTGTCCGTCATTATTCCAAAACGTGTTGGAGTAAGAACTGTGGAGGGGAACGGAGAGGGTACACAGGTGCGCCCCATCAGAAAATGCTCATTGGATGGGTTAGATACATTTGACACTAATTACAATTGCATCTTAAAGTTAAATTTGTCGAGCTTCTGGAGCACAGATCAGCTGTAATCTGCGATGTCATTGGGATTATTTATTTGTTTATCAATATTATTGCTGCTTTGCAATTGATAAACTTATTAACTATTATCAATGGAAATTTATCTAGATTCACTTTTAACATTGTTTCCATTTAGCACCCACACAACAGATCCAAGTGCTGTCGGCTCCAATGACTACCGCAAAACCTCGGGTAACAAGTCGTCCCCTTTGCCTATCAACTCTCCTTCGTCATCACCGTCACCAAGATGCTCCTCGCCCGACACCTCCCTGGGGGCGTCTGCCTCGTCTTCCCCCATCTTTAATCCTGACCTTCTGCCCATGGAGAATGACGGGCTATCGGACAAGGAGGATGGAGTGAAGATGATGAAGCTGAAGATGGGATCCCTGGTGGAAGAAAAGGTTTGTTTTGCTGTCTTGATATGACTTGAGTCCATGTTGAGACATTTCATATCCAATATCAGTTTGTTTATCGTAGTCATGCCGACAACGATTTTCAATAGAAAATCATTAGAAATAGTTGTTATTAAATGATGAGTAATGTTAAAATACGGTGTGATACAATAATAACTCTTACAATAAAAAGAAATATTTGTTCGCTTATGTTCCAGTCTCTGGGTGTGGATGAGCTCGGAACCTGCACTCCCAAGGAGTTATAGATTTCCATCCGCTTTTAAACATTCTTTCAAAGATGCTCTTATGGACAGGATTTCACTTAATTCACGTGCCTTGCTTAAAGCAACTTGTTTATTAAAGGCAGTAGTGTTCCTCTTTTATTGTTGCTGTCGTTGTTGTGTTGTTGACATTTTTCGAGACACCCAAGTCGTAGCCATCATCATCACCATCGGCATTATTAAATTTTTATCATCATCATCATCACCATTGTTCATGTTACTCAATTAAATATGGATAAAAGAAATAGTGATGCTTGTTTAACATTTGCCTTCTTGCTGCATCCAATGACGGCTCGGTCGTTTGGATTTTCCACTCTGCAATGCTTTAGATTTTACCTGCATTCG